>LPNX010317649.1:72403-89227 GCA_001517045.1 Pseudotsuga menziesii | reverse complement strand
CAGCTGGAGCTCGGAGCAACCTCTCGGATTAGCGCAACGGGCTTCACCAACCTCCACATTGGAGGTCAGATCAATAAAATAATTCTTTACCTTTTACTTTTTTCTTCATGAATATGTTTAGATTAATTTTCATTACTATTTACCGTCTTTTATTTCACTTATCATTGAACTGCTACTAAGGAATCCATTGTCCTTAGTAGGTGCTCATTCGCACAAGCTAGGGGTAAAACCCTAGCAACAACTAGGGGGACTTAGACATGTTCATATGACTCGACCATGATGTCTAGCATGCTTATACATTGACACATAGACTCTAATAACCTCAATAGGCCTAAATGCCAAGCCGACCTCCCCAACTTTGGAGGCATGGAGTGAAAAACTCAAAAATTATCAATCGTTTATTCAAGAACCAATAATAACCAAGGGAAAAAACACCCTGGGCTGATCAGATTGACAAATAAAGTCTAAGAGACCAAGTCTTTTATAGACACTATCATGCTAGAACATTTATTACAATTCCCCCATGGGGTATGAACATGTGATATGGTACAACAAGCACTTCCCAGAAGTACTTCCACAGGTCTTTTGAAGTCCGAACAAGTTAATCTTGTCCGGTTCACTAGGCTCACTGGATAAAAAACCACTAAGTACAACTTAGGTGGTAAAATTCTAGCTCCATCTAGGGACACATTCTCTGACTGATCTTGTATTCAAAGGAGAGGATGTGAGAACTCTGGAATCTCTGGGTCCTGCAAGGCAATTAGAGTTTGTTAGTAACATGTATACATAAGAAAAAATTAACTATAAAAGAAAACTAATGTACATAATTAGTCTATAATGTGCAAAAAGGAATATTTTACAAAAACTAATATACAAAGGAAAATTTTCAACATGGTACAAAATAACTATAATACAACAATATCTATGATACAACAATATGATATATAAAATTGAGAAATACATGCAGGGCAAGATTTAGAAATTGGTCCTGAAACCACTGATGCCAATAAAGGCATCAAACTGTCTCAGCGAAAAACAACTTGAGGAGGAAACCATTCACTGTTAAGCTCAATCTTTCTCCTTCCAGGTCATTTAGATAGAAGGAGTTTGTTCCTTCTATTTCATCGATGATGTACGGTCCCAACCACAAGTTTTCAAGCTTTCCATGTTTCCCAGGTTTTTCCCGTCATTTTTCCCAACGAAAACCGTGTCACCTACTTGGAAGGACCCTGGTCGTGTAGACTTATCAAAGGCTCTCTTGACCTTGTCTAAATTTCTGATACTATGGTCAAGAGAGTTTCTTCTGCTCTCATTTAGCTCAATCAACTGGTTTATTCTATTATGGATGGCATCTTGATCTGAGCTGAAGGTCTGGAGAGGCTGATAAAATGGAAGCTTTAGATGGACTGGTAAGGTGACATCAAGGCCATAGACTAGTTCGAAAGGGCTCCTCCCAGTTGAACTTTTCTTGGTGATCCTGTCGGCCCATAATGCTAATTTGATCTTGCTATCCCAAGCCATCTTATTGTCGCCCACAATTTTTTTGATTATGGTCATTAAGTTCTTGTTACTTGATTCTTCTAGACCATTTCCTTAGGGATATTAATTGGATGAGTGAGATAGGATAATGTCGTACTTGAAATGGAAAGATGACATCTTGAAAGAAACAAAGCATGGGCCATTATCCGTGATGCTTCTAGCTGGCACACCAAATCTTGTGATAATCTTATCTTCTAAGAAATCCATGACTATAGCATCGGTTTCCTTCTTGGTGGGTATCACCTCTACCCACTTGGTGAAATAATCAGTGACGGTAAGAATCCAAGAGTAACCATTGCTCGAGTTATCTTTGAACTTACCAATGAATTCAAGCCCCCACTACTGGAAAGGGGCTTGGACTACTATTGGATTTAAAGACAAGGCTTTCATTTGTTGCTTTCCGATGAATAAATGACACTGGGGGAAAACTCTGACAGCCTTGTGCACATCTTAAAATAGGTATGGCCAATAGTAGCCTGATTTAAGGATTTTGTGGGCAGTGGTTTTTGCTGCAAAATGTCCACCACAAAATCCTGAATGGAACTCAACCATGAGTTTCTTGGCCTCAGGTTCATCAACAAGTCTAAGTATTAAACCATCGGGGTTTCTCCAACCCAAACCATCTTTGGTCAACCGATACTTAGTTGCTTTCAACCTTAATACTCTTCTTTTATGACCAAGTAAGTGATCGTGGCATGTAAAGTTGCGGAAGAAAAATATGATGTCGGTGTACCAAGGGTGCTACTCTCATCTTTGAAGCTCATCTGATACACGTTGCTCTGAATCACTATTATAGCAGATTATTCCTAAGGCCTTTTCATTTCCCTGGGTCAACATATTTGCAAGACCTTGTCCCTTAATTAATTTAGTAGGTTTTATTTCCAAATCATATTCTTGAATCTTTGAAAGCCACTTACCCCTGATTCCTAGACAATCCTGTTGAGACATGATATCCTTGACAGCTACATGGGGTACATATCCAATGATTTTGGAGTAACCTATATAAGTTATGAAATGTTTAAGGGACTTAACAAGAGCATAGGCCTGTTCCTCCATCATGGTATACTTCAATTCTAAATTTTGTAAGGCTCTACTCATAAAGGCTATTGGTTTCTCTTGTCCCTCCTTATTCTTTTGAAGTAAAACACTGACAATGGTGTCTTCTGAGGCAAAGGAAAATATCTAGAATTCTTTGGAATAATCTGGACTAATCAAGACCAGGGACATGGATATGGCATTTTTTATGGACTTGAATGCAACTTTCCCTTCATCCATCCACTCAAACGTAGCATCTTTCTTCAATAACTTTTGTAGAGATTTCATTAATTCTGCTAAATTTGGGATGAATCTTCTTATGAAATTGATTTGACCATTAAAGGACTGGAGAGCTTTTAGATTTTGAGGCAAGGGGATTTTCTTAATGGCTTCAACTCTCTCAGGATCAACCTTGACACGATCCTTAGAAATGATGTGCCCCAACAACTTGCCTTCATCAACTCCAAAGATTGACTTGGCGGGATTCAAGGAAATACCATATTTCCGACATCTTATGAAAACTTGCCTAAGATGACTTATGTGGTCAGATATTTCTTTTGAAAAAATAGTTAAGTCATCTTGATATATTTCGATTATTTTTCCTATAATTTCTTTGAAGGAAAAATCCATGGCTCTTTGGAAGGTGGCACCAGCATTCAATAATCCAAAAGGCATTCTTAGAAATTTATAGGTACCCCAAGGTGTGGTGAATGTAGTCTTATGTTGATCTTATTTATTTACCAACACTTGGTTATAACCAGAAAAGCCATCCAACATGGACATATATATTGATCCTGTTACTCTTTGAAGCGAAGTTTCCATGTCGGGTAATGGGTAATTATCTTTGAGGCATGAAGTATTCAGATTTCTGAAGTCTATAAATAATCTAAATGACCCATTCTTATTTCTGACAACAACTAAGTTGGAGCACCAATATGAATGTCTTGTAGGTGCTATGATCCCTACTGCTAACATCTTCTGAAGTTCCTTCTGCACAATGGAGGCCAACTTAGGATTTATTTGCCTAAGTTTTTGTCAGAAAGGTTTGACCTATTTAGCTTCTTTTGTGAGGGCAATAGTGTGTTGAAACACATCCTCCCTATAGGCTTTAAGCTCATCATAACTAAAGGCCAACACATCTCTATACTCCTTGATTAGATTGATCAAATTGTTCCTTTCCTTTTCCGAAGTACCCTTTCCAATTTTTATTAACTTGGGATCCTTGTCAGTTCCTATGTTTATTTCCATATAATTCCCAATTTTTATTTTTTTATTTATTTTTATAATTATCCTATCGATTGAAAGATTCTCGAAAGCTATAAGGCTACTTGGGATGTGATTCCTTTCATTATCCTTGCACTCCTGATACTCTTTACCTTCTTGTTGATAACTGATCTTGCAACCTTCAAACTCTTGTAGATTGTGGATGAATCTCAAGAGTTGCTCATAAGCTTTGAACACCTGCTAGTGGTCTATATTATCCGAAATTGAAGGTCTGAAATTGATTTCCATTTTTCCATTCCCATTAATCATTTCATCCGATGGCTGGAGGGTGGATGCTGCTACTGCCAATTTATCTTCTAACCCACTCATTTCCCTATGGACCTTTTGAATGTTAAGTGCATTGAACCATTCCATAGTGTCCCATGTGGCATTTCTATACTTTCTTAGTCTGTCATTTTTGCATTGATACTAATTCTTGATCTGGAGGACAACTAAATCTGAATCACCCTTTATGTTCAACATCTTTATCCCCATATATTTAATGGTTTCTAACCCTAGGAGTAATGCCTCATACTCGGCTACATTGTTTGATGCTTCAAACTCTAACCTGAACGCAAAGTTGTAGACTTTATCTGAAGGAGAGATGATAACGATGCCCACACCTTTTCTGGTTTTGGAATAAGCCCCGTCAAAGGACATTTTCCAAACTTCATCGATCTTTTCATTTTTAATTTTTTCCTCTAATGGGGGCCATGAAATTTGACAAAATAACATAGTTTCCAAAGTTATCAGTGAAATGAAAAAGTTCATTTCCGGGCTACTTAGGGTTTTCTACATGTTGTTTCCTCAGCTTTTCTCTGTGGAGGATCACCCTAGTGTTCTCTGATGTAGGTATAGTAGCATATGTCCAATCCATTTGAATGTGCCCACCAAGAGTTGCGACCCATTTTATGGATAGTAACATACCCCAATTATCTGGAACGTCTATCACCACCACATCCATCGACATGTCGATATCAGGATACTTAGCCAACTTAACATGTAAATTTAATATTATCCCTACCACTTCAACTTCTCTTTCATCCATGGCACAAACATTGTGGTAGGGTCGGGTGACCCTGTAGCATCCTCGACCCTCTAACCGGTGAAGCGGATGCTACCAAGGTGTTAACCATCCGGGCTACCAACCCCATGAACATGTGAATTCATAAAAATGTTGAAACAGAATGCATTGAAGTAGAACATACATAGATGAAACTATTTATAATACACAATGGAAGCAACATAAATTCATACAAGCATTCATTTAGCATGTTCATCATAATCATTGACAATAAATAGGATTGGAGAAGTAAAATAGACAAGGTTACTTATCTTATAAGAACTCGTTCTGCAACCAGCTACGTTGCTGCAACATTCCACCCAACCATAGGCCAGCATGCTCCTTAATCTCTCAGCAATGTTGCCACCCCCGAGCTGGGCATGCTTCTCCAAGGAATAAGGGAACAAGTAGGCTTACACATAGCCAAGGATACACAAAACACAGCAAAGCCAACACAACTGGGTTTATTAGGCCATCAACAAGACAACCAAGCCAACATGGTCAGGTTTATCAGACCATCAAGGAGCTGGGAAAGGATAAATGCTAAGCTGGTGAGCTCATTACAGAGCTAGGAACACCTACACTAGAACTAGCCTGACTTCTAAGACACCCACACACACCCAACACAAGGAATCAATCCCTTCTCTGCTACACAGTCCCTCAGGCCCTACATTCCCTTCCAGTGCTATTCAAGGGTTGTGGAGAAGAAAGACAGCCCTTTACCTCTATCTGTGTGGCTTCCAAACACACTAGGTTTATCAAGCAAACCAAGCCCCCATCCCTGCTCCCAATACAGTCCGAATACCAACCATTGCACACATGCAATTAATCAGCTGTTACAGCTTAAATAGGGAAAACGATTCCAACAGTCCACGGCAGCCCCAAAGCATAACAGCATACACAACCAACAAATGTGGGGAACAACAGCCCATTCTACACAATCAAAGTCACTGGGGAAAACTTACGCAACCCACACTGGGGAAGAAAATGCAGTCTCCCAACCAGTCTGCAAGGGAAACTTGCACTAGAATCCAAAATGCAGAGAAGACCACAACAAACAGAACATAAGGGAGACCACAGCAACCCAATGAATCTTAAGGAGAACGACGGCAACCATAACTCATAGGAAGAACATAGTCCCAATCTCAACACTGAAATGACAAGAAAATTACACGGCCATACCAATCTGTAAGGATATCATACAGCTGAAAACGTGAATGGCCCTTCACAAGAAAATTGTGGATGAAATAGCACGGCTCCCAACTCGCTGCGTGAGTCGAAACAAGGGAAATCCTATGCGTGAGGATAATGAATAGGCCACCATCCCTGCGTGAGGATGAACAGACTATGGAGAGAATGGAGTGTTCACTGGAGTGATGGCGGTGGTTTGATTGCCATCGTGAGGTCAACCACATTGGTGGAGTGCGCATGTGGGAAATGACTGACAATCCAGCCACACTCCACTCCTAGCCATAACTGCCCCAGCTAACAGCAGTAGTTTTTAATGGTGGTGGTTGGATAAGACAAGGTGGTGACACATGGATTTTTCCCCCATTGCCCAAGGTTTTCCATTCCCCCCACCCTTATCCTTGTGAAAATCATGCACCCTTCTCAATTTAGTTGCCACGAATGTAGCTGGTCAGGGTTCATTTTAATTAAAGATGCATATTTACATGATGATAAACTTAATATATGCCACATTCCCTGATATACCATCAGTGACAATTTCAAACCCGAACATAGCGTAAGCAATCAATGGTGGGGCCTTGGCCTTTAGCTCCGCACCATGATTATTTACAATATATACATCATGTACGTTTAATGCAATGGGGTCAAAACTGGGGTGTTACATTCCCCTCCCCCTTCAATAGCACTGTCCTCAATGCTTTACAAAATTGAACAAAATGATACACTGGTATCACCTCAGTGTTCCGCAGAATTGAACAAAATGGATGTGCCAATCGCATGGCATCCTCCAGCTCCCATGTAGCCTCTTCAGGTCCGTAGTGCTCCCATTGGAGCTTTAGATTCCCTATGGCCTGGTTGTGGAGCATTATGACCTTCCTGTCAAGGATGCGCATTGGCTCGATTCGAAACTCTCCCTCAGGTTCCACTTGAATCACATCCCAATTTGTCACATGGTTAGGATCATGTACATATCTCTTAAGCAAAGAAACATGAAAAAAATTATGAGCTCTAGTGCTAGCAGGAAATGCAAGTCTATATGCAACTTGCCTTATTCTTTCAAGCACTTCAAATGGCCCACAATATCTTGGTGATAGCTTGGCACAACTTCCAAGCTTCAAGGAACTCTTCCTCTCCCTCACTCCGAGGTAAACATGATCCCCAACACTGAACTCCTTGTTCACCCTATGCATATCTGCATAACTTTTCTGTCTGTCCTGTGCTGCTTTCATATTTTGCCTGATCTTTACAACTTCTTGCTCCATTTCCCTGAGCAATTCTGGTCAAAGCACAATCCTGTTCACTAGGTTATCCCAAGTCACTGGTGTTCTACACCTTCTCCCATACAAAGCTTCATATGGGCTCACCCCCAAGGATGCCTGTTGTCCATTGTTATAATAAAACTCTACCAAGTGCAAGTAATTGTCCCACTTGGTTGGTTTGTCCATCACGTACATGCGAATCATGTCTTCAAGCACCTGATTAAATCTCTCTGTCTGCCCATCGGTCTGAGGATGGTATGCAGTGCTGAAGTTTAGCTTTGTACCCAAGTCTATAAACAACCCTTTCCAAAAGTTGGATGTGAACTTGACATCTCTATCAGAGACTATTGCCTTAGTCAATACATGCAATTTGAAAATCTCCTTCATGAAGATATTTTCAATGTCATCTATCTTATGCGTAGAATTAACCAGTATAAAATGCGCTGCCTTAGTCAACTTGTCCACCACAACCATGATGGAATCATGTTGTCTCCAAGTCATCGGCAATCCTGTAATAAAATCCATGGAAATAACTTCCCATTTCCATTCTGGAACTGGCAAAGGCTGCAACAACCCTGCTGGATGTTGATGTTCAACCTTTACCTACTGACATTTCATACACCTTGAAATGTACTTAGCCAAGTCCTTTTTCATTCCTAGACAGAAGTACTGCTTCCTAGCTGTAGCAATTGTCCTTTGGTATCCTGGGTGACCAAAATACGGAGCTTGATGGATTTCATCCATGACAACTCTCCTCAAATCTGCTACATCTGGAATATAAACTCTACCTTTATAAGTGAGAAGTCCATCTTCTTCCAATTTATATCCCTCGTACCTCCTCTCAAGACTGTGCTATTGCAATTTGTCTTTTAACTGCTCATACAATTCATCTCCAGCAGCATGACTAACAATCTACTACCTCAAATTTTATTGGCAAATACTAAGAGATGCCATATGCATTTCTTGCATCTTCCTGTTGAGTGCATCAGCTACCTTGTTTTCTTTTCCTTTTATGTGCTTGATTTCGAAATCAAACTCACATAAGAATTCCAGCCATCTTGATTTCCTAGCATTCAGAGTAGGCTGATCAAACAAATACTTCAGTCCACAATGATCTGTTCTGAGCTCAAATCTTCTACCCATCAAGTAATGTATCCACATCTTGAGAGCATGTACTATGGTTGCAAGCTCTAGATCATGAGTGGTATAGTTCTTCTCATGCTCTTTTAGCTTTCTCAACTCATAACATATCACATGGTTTTCTTGCATAAGGACCCCCCCAAGCCTTTGTCTGCATGCATCGGTACACACCACAAAGTCTTTCTCTGGATCTGCAACCTTCAATACTAGTGCACTGGTGAGAAGATTATTCAATTGCTGGAAGCTTTCTTCACACCTCGATGTCCATTCGAACTTCATACCCTTCTTTTGCAAAGAAGTGATGGCATGTGCAACTCTGGAGAATCCCTCAATGAATCTCCTATAGTATCCTGCAAGTCCCATGAAATATCTTACATCTGTCACATTTCTTGGAGTAGGCCAATTCATAATGGCTTCAATCTTCTTAGGGTCCACAGATATACCCTCCTCTGAGATAATGTGACCCAAGTACTGAATCCTATCTCTATAGAAGTCACACTTTCTTAGTTTTGCATGCAACTGATGCTCCCTAAGCAATTTCAATGTCAATCTCAAATGCTCTTCATGCTCTTTCTCATTCTTAGAATAAACAAGAATGTCATCAAGGAAGACAAGAACAAACTTGTCCAAATATCTACTGAAGACACTATTCATAAGGCACATAAATGTAGCTGGTACATTTGTGAGACCAAATGGTACCACTACAAACTCATAATGCCCATACCTTGTCCTGAAGGTTGTCTTATGAATGTATTCATCCTTGATTCTCACCTGATGGTAACCAGACCTCAAGTCAATCTTGGAAAATACCGTTGCTCCCCTCATTTGATCAAAGAGGTCATCAATTCTAGGCAAAGGATATTTATTCTTCATAGTAACCTTGTTCAGTTGTCTATAATCAATACATAATCTGAGTGTACCATATTTCTTCTTCACAAACAGAACTGGTGCTCCCCAAGGAGACACACTCGGTTAGATATACTTCTTTTCCAACAACTCTTGTAGTTGCATCTTCAATTCTAGCATCTCCAGTGTACTCATCCTGTAGGGTTCCTTGGACACCGGTGCTGCTCCTGGAACAAGTTCAATAGTGAAATCAATGTCCTGCTTTGGAGGAAGCCCTGGAATCTCATCAGGAAACACATCCCTAAATTCCTGTAACACCTAATAGTCCTCCAAAGTCGGATTTTCATCTCCTGGTGTCTCCAAAATATGGGCTGCATACAAATGGCAACCCTTCCTACAGAACTTCTTTAACTGCATGGCTGAAATCTACCGTACTGAAATCCCCTTTGGAATACCTTTCACAACTACTAGGCTCCCTTATTCATCCATGCATTCAAAAGTCTTATTGTAACAGTCAAGCTTCACCCTGTGAGCTTCTAACCAATCCATCCCAATGAGAACATCATAGGAACAAAGCGGTAGAACATTCAGATCTACACAGGTGACCAATCCATCCATGGCCAATGGACATTTCTCTACCACTTCACTAACTTTTCTCTTAGTTCCAGTGGCTAGCTGAACCAACCAAGACTTCCTATGCTTTACTTTCTTAAAAGCACAAATATCCACTACTCTAGGAGTAATGTAACTGTGAGTAGAACCAGGGTCAATCAAAATATAAATAGATTGCTCAACAATCTTACCTACTACTTCAACCACAGTTGACTGGTGATCTTCCTGGCAGTCCTCCAATTCTGCATAAATCCTAGGGACTTCCCTTGCTACTTGACCACTGTTTCTTTTTCTTGAATGTTATAAGCTGGCCTTGCACTCTCATTCTTGAGTGGACAATTTCTATGCATGTGGGGTCCTCCACATTTCCAACATTGAAGTGGCCCTCTATTCTGTTGTGGATCCTTAGGATTTTCTCCTGTTACTCAAACTGGTTTACTCGTAGCTTGGGATAGCTACTTTTGTTGACTCCTGAAGTTAGAAGGTTTGAAACCTTTCTTTATTTGGTCAAACTTCTCATTCTTCTTGTCCTTCCATGCCTTATGGAATCAGGTTTACCTTTTCTTTGTTCATAACAATACTTAGCCTTCCTTATTGCTTCTTCAAGAGTCCTAGGTTCATAAAACTCAATTCTATCCTTGTAATACTGAGGCAATCCACTCAGAAAACACTAGACCTTTACTTTTTCCCCTCTAATGTACCGAACATACCTCAACAACTCCAAAAACTTATTTGCATATTCTTCCATGATCTACTGTCCCAATCTTAGCTCATGGAACTCCTTAATCTTGTTATCATAATACCTGTCAGAGAGGTATTTCTGCTTGAAATACTTCTTGAACTGTTTCCACTTAAGTCTCCTTTCACTGATCCTCTTTACTTGCTTGAAATGTTCCCACCAAATGGATGCCCTTCCATTCAGATTGAATATGGCAACTCTTACCTTCATGTTTCCTGAATAATCATGCACTTGAAAGTACTCCTTTATCCCAAGAATCCAAGCTTCAACCTCTTGTCCAGTCTTTACCTCACGATCAAATGTAGGAGGTTTAGCTTTCTTGAATTCATCCCAAGAGCGATCCCTATGGTGTCTCTTTATTTTTCTTTTATGAGAAGAAGAACTTGAATCCCCGCTAGATTCTTCAGAATCAGATGATCCACTAAAAGTCCTTCTCCTTCTCCTAGTACTGCTCTTACTTCCTTTTGGTCTTGATGTACCTCATCCAGAGTCTATCTTTCTTTCAAAGTCTGTCAAACTCTACAACATTGCAGCATTCAACTGATGCTGCTCTTCCTGGGCTTTAATCAAGCTTCTCATGGTAGCTGCAACATCTGATGGTCTCTCTTGGAATCTCCTTCCATTAGACTCAATGTCCTCATTTCCGTTACGGACATTTTCTCCCATGGCATCTCTTGGATGCTCATAGGAATCCCGAGCATCATATCCATCGTGGGTTCTCATAACTGAACCACAACTTACTTACCAAACTGCACTACCTGGAATACTTCCCTTGAAGGTGACTATGATTTTGCAAATGTGTTAATAACACAATTGTTAGATGCATACATTGATATAAATAAGCATTACTTACCTTCTCCTGGAAAAGTCATCAAATAACAATTTTTGCCAAACACAAGATTTTCTTCATCAAAGAACATCTGTCTCAGGGGGACAACGGGGATCAAGGGGGCTTGCCCCCTTATGGCTTCCCTGTACCACTGCAGGGCGGGTCGAGGGAAGTGCCTTCATTTTTTTTTTGTAAATCATTGGTTTTCGCGAAATTTGGTGCATAAGATCGCTGCCACTTTCTCCTTCTCAACCCTGAAAATCCCCTGAAAAACAATTAAAAATACCACTGAAAGACAGCCAAAATCTGCTAAGAAATCCCACTTGAAAAACTCAAAATTTCCTTGTACAGGATCGAGTCTCATCCGAACTATCAATCCAACGTTTCGGCGGTTAGCACAACAAAACTTCCTCCACTGTTCATCGACGATCGAATCCACTAAGCACTACCACGTCAGCGATCGAATCCTCTAACCTTCGGAAGGATAGTCTATTAGACAGCCGCAATGACAGACGTTCAATCCCCTAACTTCCTCCGACATAGCTCATCAGCAACTGAATTTAACTAGGTGTCGGCAATGTGTTCAACTAACCATCACCGATGGCCTATGATTCCTAGACTTAGAAAAATTATTGAAATTTTCCCTCTTTAGTCTTCCTTATCACCACTTGATCGGCTCCATTCTCTTCTTTTCATTGGCGAAATAGTTCCATCAATAGCCGCAATGGCGACCCATCATCTTCGATCTTCTCTCGATCGGTGGCCCAATCTGCTGAGGCATAACCTGATCGGTATTGGAAATATCTCCTCGTCGGAAGGCTAGTGCTATAGGTTTTCGAAAAGGCGGCACACAAAACCCTTTCTGCTTTTGATGGTCTATGTTTTCATTACTCAGAAAAATTTTGAAATTTCTTTACGGCGTCGGTGGTCGGAGGCCTTACCCATCGGACGCGTAGTTGTCTAGCCATCTGCAATGGTGGGTGCTCGATCAACTATGTTCCACCGATAGACATCAAACACTTAGAAAATTTTCTGCAATTTTCCTTCTAATTGTCCTTCGTTGGGTATGCTTCCACCTAGCTCTCCGCTACATCGGAAGTCCTTCCCGCGAAGTGTTCTGACAAACCGACAGTTCAAACAATTAGACAAGTTTGTGGAAGTTTTCTATCATAAACTCCTAATTGCTGATGGGAATAAAGAAATATTGCCTCTGTCACTGCATGTTCTTGGTCCATTCAGGCCCATGCTGCAACATGATCTCTGATACCACACTGTAGTGTCCCCGACCCTCCGACTAGTGAAGCGAACGCTACCAAGGCATTAACCATCCGAGCTACTAGCCCCATGAACATGTGAATTCATAAAAATTTTGAAACAGAATGCATTGAAGTAGAACATACACAGATGCAACTATTTATCATACACAGTGAAAGCAACATACATTCATACAAGCATTCATTCAGCATGTTCATCATAATCATTGACAGTAAATAGGATTGCAGAAGTAAAATAGACAAGGTTACTTATCTTATAAGAACTAGTTCCACAACCAACTACGTCGCTGCAACGTTCCACCCAACCATAGGCTAGTATTCTCCTTAATCTCCCAGCAACGCTACCACCCCCGAGCTGGGCATGATTCTCCAAGGAATAAGGGAACAAGAAGGCTTACACATAGCCAAGGATACACAAAACACAGCCAAGCCAACACAGTTGGGTTTATCAGGCCATCAACAAGACATCCAAGCCAACATGGTCAGGTTTATCAGGCCATCAAGGAGCTGGGAAAGGCTAAATGCTAAGCTAGTGAGCTCATTAAAGAGCTAGGAACACCTACACTAGAACTAGCCTGACTTCTAAGACACCCACACACACCCAACACAAGGAATCAGTCCCTTCTCTGCTACACAGTCCCTTAGGCATTGCATTCCCTTCCACTGCTATTCAAGGGTTGTGGAGAAGAAAGCCATCCCTCTAGCTCTATCTATGTGGCTTCCAAACACACCAATTTTATCAAGCAAACCAATCCCCCATCACTGCTCCCAATAAATTCTGAATACCAACCATTGCATGCATGCAATTAATCAGCCGTTACAGCTTAAACAGGGAAAACGATTCCAACAGTCCACGGCAGCCCCAAAGCGTAACAACATATGCAACCAACAAATGTGGGGAACAACAACTCGTTCTACACAATCGAAGTCACTGGGGAAAACTTATGCAACCCACACTGGGTAATAAAATGTAGTCTCCCAACCAGTCTGCAAGGGAAACTTGCACCAGAACCCAAAATGTAGAGAAGACCACAACAAACACAACCTAAGGGAGACCATAGCAACCCAACGAATCTTGAGGAGAACGGTGGCAACCATAACTCACAAGAAGAACATGGTCCCAATCTCAACATTGAAATGATAGGAAAATTGCACTGCCATACTAGTCTGTAAGGAGATCATACAGTCGAAAACATGAATGGCCCTTCATAGGAATATTGTGGATGAAAGAGCATGACTCCCAGCTCGCTGCGTGAGTCGAAACCAGTGAAATCATGTGCCTGAGGATAATGAACAGGCCACCATCCCTGCGTGAGGATGAAAAAAATATGGAGAGAATGGAGTGTCCACTGGAGTGATGGAGGTGGTTTGCTTTCTATCGTGAGGTCAACCACGCTGGTGGAGTGTGCATGTGGGCAAGGACTGACAGTCCGGACACACTCCACTCCTAGCCATAACTGCCCCAACTAACAGCAGTAGTTTTTAATGGTGGTGTTTGGATAAGACAAGGTGGTGACACATGGCTTTTTCCCCCATTTCCCAAGGTTTTTCATTCCCCCCACCCTTATCCTTGTGAATACCGTGCCCCCTTCTCAATTTAGTTGCCGCAAATGTAGCTGGTGCAGGTTCATTTTAATTAAAGATGCATATTTACATGATGATAAAATTAATATATGGCGCATGCCCTGATATACCATCGGTGACAATTTCAAATAGAAACATAGCGTAACCAATCAATGGTGGGGCCTTGGCCTTTACCTCCGCACCATGATTATTTACAATATATACATCATGTACGTTTAATGCAACGGGGTCAAAACCAGGGTGTTACAGACCCTTAGATTTAGTTGTTCCATTACTTTTCTTGTCATGACATTTGATGAAGCACCTAAATCTAACATGCAGTTATGAAGGAGAAGTTTATCAAGTAAGAGGGAGACATAAAAGGGTGGGTGGTCTTCTCTTTTTGGATCAATACTGTTGAGGACTATAGGCATATCTATAGGTTCAATATGTTCAGCTTCAAATATAGCATTGTTATTAGGGAGAGGATCCTCTTTGACAATATTATGAGCTTTACTTTGACTATCCTCTAAGGATTTCAACAAATTTTCTTTTTGACTAGGAATTTTAAGGACATTAGTTGCATAAACATGAATCTTAGCACTACTTATCCATTCTCCCATATCAATATTTGATTCAGGGACAATAGGAGGATCTAGTAGGGGAGGAGCGGTTACCTTTGGCTTGTAGTGTTTAGACGGTGATGGCTTCTCTCTTCTTTGATACACTACTCCCTTGAACCTATCCTCCTTCATTTCCTTGATTGCTTCCAGACAAGGCATTACACCATAAAAGTTGGAAAGGAGATCCTTCTCGTAACCATAATCCGTGGCCTACTGCCAATGCTGGTTTGATAAAGGATAGGTTCATCCTACCATGTACACATGATCAGACTTGCCTGATGTTGTTTCCTGATTACTGACCTCCGCCATTCCATGTTCTATAACTTGATTTGATATATAGCAAGTTCTTTCTTGGTGGAATTGATCACAAGGTCTACACCACAGAATGACTTCTTCTACCAAGTTAGTTGAGTCTAACTGGTTTGTAATCCTAGGTTCTTATTGAGGAGCCTTCTTCTGGTACACCTGATTCTGTTTAGGATGAAAGTTCCTAGGTCCATTATTTCTTTCCATTGTGATTATTCTGTTCTGATTGTTATTCAATTGTACAAATTGATTTTCCATGAGTTGGTTCTGACTAGTAACCATTTTTTCTATCAAGTTAGTTACCTTTTCCATGGGGTCTTTAGAGGTTTCCTTTTCCTCTAATTCAACGGCTTTTCCCTTCTCTTTGTTCTATGAAGTGTTTCCCCTAGTGTAACCTGGAATGTTGGATTTTCCTGAAGACGACATATTCTTTTCTATTTTCTTGGCCAAATCCTGAGCATTTTTAGATCAGTCGGCTCTTTGTCCCTTAACTAGTATCTCAAATCACCAGTGAAAGCTTCGATGTAGGATATGAGGATGGAGGCATCCCTTGGCTTGATGTCTCTAGGGAGTTCTGCAACCACATGCCTGAACTTAGTATTAAATTCATCCATGGTTTCATTCTCCATCTTCTTTATGTTATGAAGGGCAGCAAGCAGATGTCTTGGTTCTTTCTTTTCCCCCCATTTCTTCTTAAAAACCTCTAGGAATTCATTAAGAGTTTTATATGAATCATCACCAAGGTCAGTGTACCATTCCGCAGCATCATCCTCTAAAGATAAAACAAAGAGATTCATTTTGACATCTTCATGGTTAGAGGCAGCATTATTGCAGTAACTGAACAGGTGCTTCTCAAACTTTCGGAGGTGAGTCTTGGCAATGATGGCATTATTTCCCTCGAATATGGGGAGCTTATTGATAGCATCATTCAAAATGTCATGAGGACTACCTGCTATCTGATAAAATTCAAGGGGTTTGTAAAATTTCATCATTTCTTGAGATTGGAAGGTATGACTCTCTACAAATATGTGATGGATATCTGAGAGGGATTGGTCTCCTAAATTTTCAAGGTTTCTACGAGAAGTCTTCCTATTCAATCCTTCCCTAATAAACCTTTCAGGATCAGGGAGAGGATTGAATAATTGTCGATGGTTTCTTCGGGTAGAAATTCTTGAAGGAATGTTAGACATCGGAGTCACGAGATGGATCAAGTTTTAATTTTTATGTTTTTTAAATACTAGATCAATCAAAAGTTTTTATCTTTTTAGTTGTTTAGAAAAATGTTAAGCTAAGTCATACTCGAGAATAAAAATATTTATCCTCGGCAATGGTGCCAAAAAATGTTGCCACTTTTCACACACCTGGGTCACGTGGCAGAAATCTTCAAGCCACTCGGTGTGTCCTTGGGGGAAAGTCTCGAGTTAAGGCTGTGACCTTGTTCTTGACTCCTCCATTTAGGCTCAAATCCTAATGAAGCCAAGGGGGATAGACCCTATTAAGTTACTAAGGATAATTACTTAGTATGGTGATGTTAAACTGAATGAG
>LPNX010317649.1:57251-72221 GCA_001517045.1 Pseudotsuga menziesii | reverse complement strand
CTAAACCTTCACGGCTACTCGCAAGGAATATGTGGGCTGAATGGAGTCTCTGGGGCTATTGTTCATAACGCACCCGTTAGGGTGTGACAGAGATCGGTGCCCTGAGGTCACTTTTCAGAAGTTCTTGCTTCCTTTGGGTATTTTGCCACCATGATGGTTTGATCTAGGTGTTGGATTTTCACCTGATGGTTTGTCAATTTTGGAGAGTGATTCCTAATTATTCTAGTCACTCAAATGATTTTGATACAGCTTGACTGATCAGACGAACTGCAGCCAAGTGCAGAGCATACACACCAAAGTCTTGTCAATTTTAGTAAATTTTTAAAGAAAGGGTGTTCTTGTTAAAAAGAAAACCCTCCAAGAACCTCTTTCGAGCCAAGTGGATCTCAATTTGGGAATCAAGGAGGGGTTAATTTTATAATAGCTAAAGAAACAAATGATGAAAAGGAAAACATAGATACATGATTCCGATTTTCTAATTAGTCCTACCATGCATCTCTTTCCCCTTTCGGGTCAATCGGGAAGTCGTGGGGTATGTATTAAGATTACTTTGAAATATCAAATATGGAATATGAATTTGATAATGAATCAAATTATACTACCTTGCATATTAGAGCTATGCTAGTTTGAAAAGATATGAACAAAAAGTAAAAATTTGACACCGACGCAAATCCCCCCAGGGGGAATGGTGAATAGGGTTGAAAGAGCCTATTCGAAAGGACCTTTTATTTCCATTAGCAGTGATTTAAAATATCATAAAATTAAAATTGATGCACTTTGGTCCTTGATATCTGGGATCCAAAGGCTTAAACCAAGATTGTAACAAGCTAGAATTAAACAAGGTGGTGGGGGAAGCTTCCCGGAAGCTCTGATTCGTCCAAGAGTTGGAAATTTGGCAGAGTTTGCTCCCTTTTTTTTTTGGAACTGCTAAAAAAAAGCGATCAATCGGAATCAAATATTCCCAAACACACTTTGAAATTGTTTTGGGTTACTACACTAGTTATCGAAAAAAAACTTAAGTAAAATTTTGTTAAATTGGGGTAATCTAGTTATGCAAAAAGGAACCAAGGAAAGAAAGCTTTCCTTGGGATATTGGATTGCTGTTTGGGAAGACAATAATATGTGCACTTTTATTGCATAATATGAACTTTAAAGTACAGCAAAGGAAACTACCTTAACAGCAAGCTACAAATTTTGATTAAAATGCTTGCAAAAATAGGGTAATTTCAGCTAGATCTCTTAAAATATAACTTTATATGCAAAACGGAACTGAGATATAAACTTAAAAAAGGATATTATTAACTAGATCTATTTATAATTTGCTTAATGAGATAGATCTAAGCAATAAAATTCCTTAATAGTAACCAGTTTGAAGAAAATTTAAGATTTTTGAAGGAGGAAAAGGAGAAGAGAAGTGCTTGTTGCTGAAGCAGATCTACAAAGGAAACTTGTTAGTGAATCACCGAGGGGCACAATATTTGCAATCTCTGTTGTAAAACAAATGGAATCAAACTTGAAGCACAGATCTTCCAATAACGGCAAACCTGTAAGATACACAACAAATCCTGCAAACAAAACGATTAAATCTGAAGATACATATGAGAAGTAGATGATACATCATGCAAATAATATTATTTAGCATACCGTTATTATCTCATTCAAACATATGCATAAAAATAGAATTAATTAAGCTTACTTACAATGATCTATCCCTATGATTCCAATAACCATTCAGGCAGACAACAGTTAAGTGCAAAAAATTGAAAAAATAGTAGTTTCACCTCAAATGCAGCATGATAATGATGAGCCACACATGAAAGCTAATCCATAATTGAGCCTCCAAAGATTCTCTTTATTTCAACAAATGATGATCAATACACAATTACAATAGCAAGCCCTTCAATCCAGCTCTAAGTAGCTTGGAAGAGGGATCCTCAGCCAGGATATATACAAAAAACAGGACATCCAGCCCAGGGGGGCGCAGTTCCTCAAGGAGTCAGATCAAATTAGCTCATGGAAAGTCAATCAATGCAGATCTAAAGCTGAATTGAGCCTGCTTGTCAACCAGGGGCTTGATTGAGCTAACACGTCAACCCATACACCGACACATCAGTCCACAGAGCATCTAGGAGAGTCCACACGTGTGGAGGAGAGAGAGAGGGCACAATTTCCCATGAAGACAGCTGAAGATCAACTTTGGATCTGATTTGATCACCTCCTTCAGTCAAATATTTATCAGATCCAGTCAATCTGCTTCAGATCTGACTAATTTCAATCAAATCGGTTGAGAATCCACTGATTTATGATTTTGGATTTGCTCCATTATTCATCAATTTATTAATTAAAATAATCAATAATTGATTTTTGGGGCTTTCTAACCTGAGTGATGGAAAATCACTCAAAACTAGGAAATAGTGGGTCCATGGGTTTACATGGTGCTCTTAGCTTGAAAATGAGCACCTACATGACTGAAACTGATTATTTGGCCCACTTTTATTACAAAATCAATTTTTCTAATTAAACTATTAAAAAATAGCATAAGTTTTTGAAAATTAAATTTTTAATAAAAAACAATGAAAAAACTAAAAGATTGAAAAATTGAAAAAAACCTAGGGGGACTTAGACATCTTCATACGACTCGACCATGATGTCTAGCATGCTTATACATTGACACATAGACTCTAATAACCTAAATAGGCCTAAATGCCAAGCCGACCACCCCAACTTTGGAGGTATGGAGTGAAAAACTCAGAAATTATCAGTCGTTTATTCAACAACCAATAATAACCAAGGGAAAAAACACCCTGGGATGACTGGATTGACAAATAAAGTCTAAGAGACTGAGTATTTTACAGAAACTATCATGCTAGAACATTTATTGTGATTCCCCCATGGGGTATGAACATGTGATATGGTACAACAAGCACTTCCCAGAAGTACTTCCACAGGTCTTTTGAAGTCCGAACAAGTTAACCCTGTCCAGTTCACCAGGTTCACTTGATAAAAAACCACTAAGTACAACTTATGTGGTAACATTTTGGCTCCATCTAGGGACACATTCTCTAACTGATCTTCTGTTCAAAGGAGAGGATGTGAGAACTCTAGAATCTCTGTGTCCTACAAGGAAATTAGAGTTTGTCAGTAACATGTATACATAAGAAAAAATTAACTTGAAAAAAAAACTAATGTACATAATTAGTCTACAATGTGCAAAAAGGAATATTTTACAAAAACTAATATACAAAGGAAAATTTTCAACATGGTACAAAATAACTATAATAAAACAATATCTATGATACAACAATATGATATATAAAATTGAGAAATACATGCAGGGAAAGGTTTAGAAATTGGCCCTAAAACCACCGATGCCAATAAAGGCATCAAACTGTCTCAGCGAAAAACAACTTGAGGAGGAAACCATTCACTAGCAAGCTCAATATTTCTCCTTCCAGGTCATTTAGATAGAAGGAGTTCATTCCTGCTATTTCATCAATGATGTACAGTCCCAACCACAAGCTGTCAAGATTTCCATGTTTCCCATATTTTCCTATCATTTGTCCCAACGTAAAACCGTGTCACCTACTTGGAAGGACCCTGGTCAGGTAGACTTATCAAAGGCTCTCTTGACCTTGTCTGAATTTCTGATACTATGGTCAAGAGAGTTTCTTCTGCTCTCATCTAGCTCGATCAACTGGTTTATTCTATTCTGGATGGCCTCTTGATCTGAGCTGAAGGTCTGGAGAAGCTGATAAACTGGAAGCTTTAGATGGACTGGTGAATTGACATCAAGGCCATAGACTAGTTCGAAAGGGCTCCTCCCAGTTGAACTTTTCTTGGTGATCCTATTAGCCCATAATGCTAATTTGATCTTGCTATCCCAAGCCTTCTTATTGTCACCCACAATTTTTTTGATTATGGTCATTAAGTTCTTGTTACTTGATTCCACTAGACCATTTTCTTGGGGATAGTAATTGGATGAGTGAGATAGGATAATGCCGTACTTGAAATATAAATATGAAATCTTGGAAGAAATAAAGCATGGGCCATTATCCGTGATGATTCTAGCTGGCACACCGAATGTTGTGATAATATTATCTTCTAAGAAATCCATGACTATAGCATCGGTTTCCTTCTTGGTGGGTATCGCCTCTACCCACTTGGTGAAATAATCATTGGTGGTAAGAATCGAAGAGTAACCATTGCTCGAGTTATCTTTGAACTTACCAATGAATTCAAGCCCCCACTGCTAGAAAGGGGCTTGGACTACGATTGGATTTAAAGGCAAGGCTTTCATTTGTTGCTTTCTGATGAATAACTAACACTGAGGGAAAACTCTGACAGCCTTGTGCACATCTGAAAATAGGTTTGGCCAATAGTAGCCTGCTCTAAGGATTTTGTGGGCGGTGGTTTTTGCTGCAAACTGTCCACCACAAAATCCTGAATGGAACTCAACCATGAGTTTCTTGGCCTCAGGTTCATCGACACATCTAAGTATTAAACCATCAGGGTTTCTCCAACCCAAAACATATTTGGTCAAACAATACTTAGTTGCTTTCAACCTTAATGCTATTCTTTTATGACCAAGTACGTGATCGGGGCATGTAAAGTTGCAGAGGAAAAATATGATGTTGGTGTACCAAGGGTGCTGCTCTAATCTTTGAAGCTCGTCTGATACACTTTGCTCTGAATAACTATTATGGCAGATTATTCCTAAGGCCTTTTCATTTCCTTGGGTCAACATCTTTGCAAGACCCTGTCCCTTAATTAATTTAGTAGGTTTTATTTCCAAATCATATTCTTGAATCTTTGAAACCCACTTACCCCTGATTTCTAGACAATCCTGTTGAGACATGATATCCTTCACAACTGCATGGGATATATATCCAATGATTTTGGAGTAACCTATATAAGTTATGAAATGTTTAAGGGACTTGACAAGAGCATAGGCCTATTTCTCCATCGTGGTATACTTCAATTCTAAATTTTGTAAGGATCTACTCATAAAGGCTATCGGTTTCTCTTGTCCCTCCTTATTATTTTGAAGTAAAACATCGGCAATGGTGTCTTTTGAGGCAAAGAAAAATATATGGAATTCTTTGGAATAATCTGGACTAATCAAGACTGGGGACATGGATATGGAATTTTTGATGGACTTGAATGCAAATTTCCCTTCATTTGTCCACTCAAACTTAGCATCTTTCTTCAATAACTTTTGTAGAGGTTTCATTAATTCTGCTAAATTTGGAATGAATCTTCTTATGAAATTGATTTGACCATTAAAGGACTGGAGAGATTTTAGATTCTGAGGCAAGGGGACTTTCTTAATGGCTTCAACTCTCTCAAGATCAACCTTGACACCATCCTTAGAAATGATGTGCCCCAACAACTTGCGTTCATCAACTCCAAATATTTACTTGGTGGGATTCAAGGAAATACCATATTTCCGACATCTTATCAAAACCTGCCTAAGATGACCTATGTGGTCGGATATTTATTTTGAAAAAACAGTTAAGTCATCCTGATATATTTCGATTATTTTTCCTATAAGTTCTTTGAAGGAAAAATCCATGGTTCTTTGGCAGGTGGCACCAGCATTCAATAAGCCAAAAGGCATTCTTAGAAATTTATGGGTACCCCAAGGTGTGGTGAATGTAGTCTTATGTTGATCTTCTTTATTTACCAACACCTGGTTATAACTGGAAAATCCATCCAGCATGGACATCATTCCTGATCCTGTTACTCTTTGAAGAAAAGTTTTCATGTCGGGTAATGGGTAATTATCTTTGAGGCATGATGTATTCATATTTCTAAATTCTATACATATTCTAATTGACCCATTCTTCTTTCTGACAACAACTAAGTTGGAGCACCAAGATTAATGTCTTGTAGGTGCTATGAATCCTACTGCTAACATCTTCTGAAGTTCCTTCTGCACAATGGGGGCCAACTTAGGATTTATTCGAATGAGTTTTTGTTGGAAAGGTTTGACCTCTTTAGCTTCTTTTGTGAGGGGAATAGTGTGTCGAAACACATCCTCCCTATAGGATTTAAGCTCATCATAACTAAAGGCCAACACATCTCTATACTCTTTGATTAGGTTGATCAAATTGTTCCTTTCCTTTTCCAAAGTACCATTTCCAATTTTTATTAACTTGGGATCCTTGTCAGTTCCTATGTTTATTTCCATATAATTCCCAATTTTTATTTCTTCTTTTTGTTTTTTATGATGATCCTGTCGATCGAAAAGATTCTTGGAAGCTATAAGGATACTCGGGATGTGATTCCTTTCATTATCCTCACACTCTTGATACTCTTTACCTTCTTGCTGATATCTGATCTTGCAACCTTCAAACTCTTGTAGATTGTGGATGAATATCAAGAGTTGATCATTAGATTTGAACACTTTCTAGTGGTCTATATTATCTGGAATTGAAGGTCTGAAATTGATTTCCATATTTCCATTCCATTAATCATTTCATCCGATGGATGGAGGGTGGATGCTGCTACTGCCAATTTATCTGCTAACCCATTCATTTCCCTATGGACCTTTTGAATGTTAAGTGCATCGAACCATTCCATAGTGTCCCATGTGGCATTTCTATACTTTCTTAGTCTGTCATTTTTGCATTGATACTGATTCTTGATCTGGAGGACAACTAAATCTGAATCACCCTTTATGTTCAACATATTTATCCCCATATATTTAGTGGTTTCTAACCCTAGCAGTAATGCCTCATACTCAGCTACATTGTTTGATGCTTTAAACTCTAACCTGGATGCAAAGTTGTAGACTTTATCTGAAGGAGAGATGATCACGATGCCCGCACCTTTTCCGGTTTTGGAATAAGCCCCATCAAAGAACATTTTCCAAACTTCATCGATCTTTTCATTTTTAATGTTTTCCTTAATGGGGGCCATGAAATTTGACAAAATAGCATAGTTTACAAAGTTATTAGTGAAATGAACAAATTCATTTCTGGGCTTCTTAGGGTTTTCTACATGTTGTTTCCTCATCTTTTCTCTGTGGAGGATCACTCTAGTGTTATCTGATGTAGGTATAGTAGCATATGTCCAATCCATTTGAATGTGCCCACCAAGAGTTGCGGCCCATTTTCTGGATAGCAACATACCCCAATTATCTGGAACATCTATCACCACCACATCCATTGACATGTCGATATCAGGATACTTAGCCAACTTAACCTATAAATTTAAGATTATCCCTACCACTTTGACTTCTCTTGCATCGATGGCACAAACATTTTTGTAGGGTCGGGTGACCCTTAGATTTAGTTGTTCCATTACTTTCCTTGTCATGACATTTGATGAAGCACCTAAATCTAACATGCAGTTATGAAGGAGAAGTTTATCAACTAAGAGGGAGACATAAAAAGCTGGGTGGTATTCTCTTTTCGGATCAACACTGTTGAGGACTATAGGCATATCTATAGGTTCAATATGTTCAGCTTCAAATATAGCATTGTTATTAGGGAGAGGATCCTCTTTGACAATATTATGAGCTTTACTTTGACTATCCTCTAAGGCTTTCAACAACTTTTCTTTTTGACCAGGAATTTTAAGGACATCAGTTGCATAAGCATGAATCTTAGCACTACTTATCCATTATCCCATATCAATATTTGATTCAGGGACAATAGGAGGATCTAGTAGGGGAGGAGCAGTTACCTTTGGCTTGTACTGTTTAGACGGTGATGGCTTCTCTCTTCTTTGATATACTGCTCCCTTGAACCTAGCCTCCTTCATTTCCTTGATTGCTTCCGGAGAAGGCATTAAACCATAAAAGTTGGAAAGGAGATCCTTCTCGCAACCGTAATCCATGGCCTACTACCAATGTTGGTTTGATAAAGGATAGGCTCGACCTACCATGTACACATGATCAAACTCGCTTGATGTTGTTTCCTGATTACTGACCTCTGCCATTCCATGTAGTATAACTTGATTTGCTATATAGCAAGTGATTTCTTGGTGGAATTGATCACAAGGTCTACACCACGAAATGACTTCTTCTACCAGGTTAGTTGAGTCTAACTGGTTTGGAATCCTAGGTTCTTATTGAGGAGCCTTCTTCGGATACACCTAATTTTGTTTAGGCTGAAAGTTCCTAGGTCCATTATTTCTTTCCATTGTGATTACTCTGTTTTGAATATTGTTCAACTGTATAGATTGATTTGCCATGATTTGGTTCTGAATAGTAACCATTTTTTCTATCAAGTTAGTTACCTTTTCCATGGGGTCTTTAGAGGTTTCCTTTTCCTCTAATTCAACAGCTTTTCCCTTCTCTTTGTTGTATGAAGTGTTTCCCCTAGTGTAACCTGGAATGTTGGATTTTCCTTAAGACTGCATATTCTTTTGTATTTTCTTGGCTAAATCCTGAGCATTTTTTAGATCAGTCAGCTCTTTGTCCCTTAACTGGTATCTCAAATCACCAGTGAAAGCTTCGATGTAGGATATGAGGATGGAGGCATCCCTTGGCTTGATGTCTCTAGAGAGTTCCACAACCACACGCCTGAACTTAGTATTAAATTCATCCATGGTTTCATTCTCCATCTTCTTTATGTTATGAAGGGCAGCAAGTAGATGCCTTGGTTCTTTCTTTTGTCCCCCATTTCTTCTTAAAACCCTCTACGAATTCATTAAGAGTTTTATATGAATCATCACCAAGGTCGGTGTACCATTCCGCAGCATCATCCTCTAAAGATAAAGCAAAGAGATTCATTTTGACATCTTCATGGTTAGAGGCAGCATTATTGTAGTAACTGACCAAGTGCTTCTCAAAATTTCAGAGGTGAGTCTTGGCAGTGATGGCACTATTTCCCTCGAATATGGGGAGCTTCTTGATAGCATCATTCGAAATGTCATGAGGACTACCTACTATCTGAGAAATGTCAAGGGGTTTGTTAAATTCCATCATTTCTTGAGATTGGAAGGTATGACTCTCTACAAATATGTGATGGATATCTAAGAGGGATTGGTCTCCTAAATTTTCAAGGTTTCTACGAGAAGTCTGCCTATTCAATATTTTCGTAATAAACCTTTCGAGATCAGGGAGAGGATTGAATAATTGTCGACAGTTTCTTCGGGTAGAAATTCTTGAAGGAATGTTAGACAGTGGAGTTGCCAGATGGATCGAGTTTTAATTTTTATATTTTTTAAAGACTAGATCAATCAATTTTTTTTATCTTTTTAGTTGTTTAGAAAAAAGTTAAGCTAAGTTGTACTCGGGAATAAAAAGATTTATCCCCGGCAACGGCACCAAAAAATGTTGTTTCCTTTCACACACCTGGGTCATGTGGCAGAAATCTTCAAGCCACTCAGTGTGTCCTTAGGGGCAAGTCTCGAGTCAAGGCTCTCACCTTGTTCTTGACTCCTCCGTTTAGGCTCAACTCCTAACGAAGCCAAGGGGGGTAGACCCTATTAAGTTACTAAGGATAATTACTTAGTATGGTGATGTTAATATGAATGAGTTACATAGGAGTTTGAAATTTAACTATAGAAAATAAAAGATGACAATATATAAAAATGAACACACCAAAGCACAATGCTGAGACACAATATATATATAAAGCAAGAAAATAACCAGTGCCTTAGAATGGAGTCAAAAAATAAAATCAATGTACTTGCTGTTGGGATAACTGGGTAGACCCAGGTTTTACCTTTAACTTCGCACCAACAAAAGACCCATAGTGTTGGCCCTTTCGGCAGCAGCCTGCGAGCAGGCTACAATCTCACCCAAAACAGCTATGGGGTGCCGCAGAATCAGGTTTCTACAAGTAGAGGAGAGAATATTACTGTACCTTTAGTATTTAACTATTAATAATCACTTAACACAATGCTTCTATTATCACATGTGTAGCTTCGTGGTAGATAAACAAACAGTTACTTGCACAGCCCTTATCTGGGAATTCACAGCGAAGCTAGTTATTAACAACAATATTAATTTATTAGTTATTTACTTAGTAGTGCATAAAATATAATAACAAATCAACACAAATGAACCAAAACACCAGATGTAACGTGGTTCACCCCCAGTGTAGGGGTTACGTCCACATAACTGCGTTTTATTCAACTCTTTACAACTAAAACGACAGTTCTGATCTAGGCACTCAGCTGCATATCCTTTCAGTCCTCAAAGACACACACACAGTAGCAGGCCTCTGCACACACAGCTGCAGATCTTCCTTTTCACCAAAAACCCCTCTGCGCACACAGCTGCAGAGGTCGTCCACGCACACAGCTGGGACTTAACCTTCTTACAAAAACCCTTATACAATCTCTTATCTTCGCATTACAATAGCTTCGTAAGATAATAATTAAAGAGCTAACCCTACTTCTTTACATAAGTGCCTATTTATATAGTGCACTGTTACAAAACCATGGATTTAAACCATGGGCACCCAAAACCCTAACCCTGGATTTATACCAATGGTTAATTACAAAAAAGGGGTTTTGACCCACCCACGACACCCCTAAGACTATTTTGGGTCGTAACTCTGCTTACACTTCCACAAAAACTGCGGAGTTACCAAAACTAAGGACCCTTAGGGTCAGAGCCCCAACAGGCCCCTAAGACTCACTAGTGGCCCGTCCCGGGGCACTCTGCGACTCTTCTGGTGGGAGAATATTGCTGGTGATACGTAGTGTGTAGTGTGCTGAATCCATTCATATGGTCATTGGCTGTTTGTGCATTTCCTTTAGACCGTTTATGCTGGTAACAACCTTCTGAATCTGTCAGCAGCCCCCTCTTTCAATCTGCTTGCCGAGCACTTGACCATCCTCAACTTCGGGTCCCCTCAGAATTACGTGTCAAGGTGCATAAGACAAACAACCGCCCTGGTTCTACTAACCCAAGAGGCTACAGCTTGGGATGTTGCATAATTTTCTCATGCAGACCGGGGCTTTTCTTTGTGTGACGTAGAGCGCACTTCTGCCTTTCTTCGGATCTCTTAGAGCGAAATTCTGCCTTTCTTTGTGCCTTGGTTAGGCATGTCTTCTCCAACGGATTGTTCAAAAGGTTCTGCAGACTTCTCTCTCTGACCGCTCGTAACGGCTTCTGGGCTTTACAGTCATTCAACATGGTCTGAACTGCAGAACTGTAGACGATGAACTGTGGGAGCTGGATGTCTTTTTAAGGACTCTGGTGATCAAGATTTGTGATAATGGGTCGTGATGGATAGCGGATCTGAACCAAGTGTCGTGGATATCATACATGCGCCGCTATATTTCGTAAAATCTCATCATTGAGGACGGTCAATGTAGAGCACGTGCCAGTGCCGCCAAATCTGATCTTCCCAGGCAGTCATAATTTTAATATGCGACTCAACTTTTAGCTGCGCCATGCTAAGGACCTTCGACTTTACATGTGACACGCGACCCGTGACCTTTTGACAGCTTAATTATAGTTTAGTACCCACTTTCAACTATTCTTGGTACTTAGACTCTTCTTTCTTGTATTATTTCTAATTAGAGGGTCTCGGTTTGTCCCTGTACTTCTTCAACCGAATTCCATTCACCATGGAAGGAAAATTTTCTCCGTTTAATTTGGCTAACTGGACTGCGCCACCATCACTAACTTTCTGAACTATGTAAGTTCCTTTCCAATGGGTCTTAAACTTTCTGGGGAACTTCATGAATTTTCTGTCATACAAGAGTACAAGATAACCACTCTGGAATTGCTTCTTTTTTATATGCCTGTCATGCCATGCTTTTTCTCTAGCCTTCTGCACTTACTGGTAGAACCCTGCAATGAATCTGTCTTCTTCTAGTTTTGTTATCCGGGCTAGCCTTTTATTCAACATACCTGGGTCATCCATCTCTGTGAAAGTAGCTATTCTGAGACTAGGAACAATATACTCCATTGGAATAACTACTTCTTGCCCATAAACCAGCCTAAAAGGTGTGTGACCTATTAACTTCTTGCAAGTGGTTCTATAATCCCATAACACTGCCAGGATTCTGAGATCCCAATCATTTCTATTAATATTACAAACCTTGGTCAGAGCCTGCTCAAGAATCTTATTGAAGGCTTCCACAGTCCCATTTGCTTGAGGATGGTACGTAGTACTCTTCTGGTGATATACCTGGAATTCTTCAGTCAATGCTTCAATAGTTTTATTCAAAAAGTGTGACCCTTGGTCACTCATAAGAATTCTAGGACATCCAAACCTTGTTAAGATATTGTCGAATATGAACTTCGTAGCTGTAGCAGCGCTACAATCCTTGACTGGTTGAGCTTCATCCCAACGAGTAAGGTATTCAGTTGTTGTAATAATATACCTTGCTCCTGATTTCTTTGCAGGGGGGTTTATGGGTCCAACAAAATCAATAGCCCATTTGTCAAAAGCCTGTAAATTTACCTACGAAACGAGGGGCATCTCATCCCTCCTGGATGGTTTGCCTGTCCTTTAACAGATATCACAACTGTGGCAGTACTCCCTAGCATCCTTATGAAGTGTAGGCCACCACAAGCCAGCTGACAAAATCTTTTGTGCTGTAGCTTTCCCTGCATAATGACCTCCTACTGCTCCAGAATGTGCTTCAGCAAAGATCAATGGTTTTTCATGCTCGAGGACACATCTGCGCAGTATTTCATCTGGTCCCATCTTGTATAGTTGTCCTGCTATCAAAGTAAAATCAGCAGCTCGAACCACCAACTGCTTCTTCTGCTGAGTTGTCATCTCCGACGGTGCATATCCTGTAGCCAAATACTAAACAATATCCTGAAAGTAATCATCAACCATCTGGATGGTACATAACTGGGCGTCAGGAAGGCCTTCGTCCAGGCTAGTGGGATCTTCCCCTGACTCAAGCCTCGACAGATGGTCAGGTCCCAGATTAAGTCTGCCTAGCTTAACTATGATCTCAAAGTTGTACTCCTGAAACAACATGAGCCATCTACATATCCTTCCACCTAGCACAGGTTTGTTAACCAAATATTTCAAAGCAGAATGGTCAGTGAACATCTTAAAATGAGAGCCTAAAAAATAATGTCGGAACTTTTGCAAAGCATATACCATGGATAAACCTTCCCTCTCTGTCGTGGTATAGTATTTCTCTGCTGTTGACAGTTTGCAACTTGCAAAGGCAATAGGGTGATCAATGTTACCTGCACTTGTCTGAGCCAATACTATACCCAGAGCGATGGAGGATGCATCAACATGCACATGAAACTCCTTATTCCAATCAGAGAATACTAAAATAGGGGCAGTCACCATCTTCTCTTTTAAAATGTCCAAACTTGCTTGACATTCAGGTGTCCATTCAAACTTAATCTCTTTCTGCAGTTGTTTCTCCATCGGGGCTGTGATCTAGGCATATCCTTTAATAAATTTCGTGTAGTATCCAGTGTGACCAAGGGTAGTGCGAAGTTGCTTAACAGACTTCAGAGGAGGAAAATTCACAATGATTGCTATCTTTGCAGGGTCTACCATCAATCCTTTCTTACAAACAATATGACCTAGCAAAATTCCAAAGGGTGCACAAAAGATACACTTTTTCAAATTCAAGGAGATCTGGTGCTGTCTACACTTGTCCAGCATAAGTCTTAAACTAGCAATGTGATCTTTTAGTAACCCAAATATAGTCCAATCATCAAAATAAACTTCTAAGAATTTATGTATAAATTCTTTAAATGCACAGATGACTACTCGAGAAAACATAGCAGGTGCATTCTTCAATCCGAAGGGCATAACTATATATTGAAAGGATCCCATTTCTGTAGCAAAAGTTGTCTTATGTCGGTCTTGTGGAGCAATTCTGATCTGATGGTAGCCTGAAAATCCATCAGTAAAAGAGTAGACTTATTGACCTCCGATATTGTCGAGGAATTCATCTGTAAAAGGAGTGGGAAAGGGATCGTGCAGACACGCATCGTTCAGCTTCCTCATATCGACATAGATTCGGATTTTTCCCTTAGTCTTCTTTTCTTGTACTACCATCGGACTGACCCATTCAGACTCTTCAACAGGCTCTATAATTCCTGCGGCAAGCATCTTATCGAGCTCCAATCTAACTTTTTCTTTATACTTAGGGTTTAGCCTATAGGGACGCTGTTTCACAGGCCTCGCATCAGGTTTCATAGGGATCTTTATTACTCCTATATCACCAAGGATACCTTTCATCTTGGAAAACTTCATCGGGAATAGGTCCTGATATTCATGGAGAAGTTCGGTCACTTTTCTCACCATTTCATCATCCCAATAATCTCCAACTGTAGCATACTTGGGATTTTCCTCTGACCCAATGTTTACGGTCCGCGTCTTCACAGGCTGAGTCACTTCAGGTGCTTCGAGCACTGGTCCGCATACTTCACAGTTTCCTTCGGACTCAGGAATGTTAATGTTACGCGGATCATCATCCTCGTCAATTGTGAGGTTGTAACATTCAACTGCATTAGCTTCTTGTGCTTCCCAATCTGTTTGGTATTCCCCTATTTCTTGGTCATCAAATATCTTAGTACAGATCAATCTAACAGCTGCATCTAAAGCAGGACAAACTTCGTTAATAGAAAATGTAAGCATAAAACTATCAACAAGATCATCCCAACTTACAGTACCGTGTCGAAGCTCGACCTCTGTATACCAGCTTTTTGCTATAGGTTCCAAAGTGTGCACAAACTTATGCACCCATTCCTTGCGAGGTACATGTTCCCATGCTACATAACATTGCTTCAAATGTTCCTGAGGACTATTCTTCCCATTGAAATTGCTTCGCACCTCTTGATATTGGTCTATGAATCTGAGGCGTAGAAATTTCTAGCAAGCTTCCCAACTGTGAATATACTTCTTGTGGCCATTCCACCATCTCGCTGCTGTAGCTCTTAATCCTGCTTCCAGAGTCTGCATTCTCCTTGATTCTGGCACTTGTTCTGAGAACTGTGCAATAAATTTTCCTGGGTCTGTCAACCCATCATATGTAAGCAAATCTCTGGCCTATGCACTAAGTCATCTA
>LPNX010317649.1:41913-56865 GCA_001517045.1 Pseudotsuga menziesii | reverse complement strand
GTAAAAACGATGACAGAGTACTTACTTGGCCTTGTGAGTCTTCCTGGGATTGCAGCTGCTGATGCTGCTTGTTTGCTGCTGGAAAATCTGGATCAGCAAAGTCTTGTCTAGCTTCCAAAAAAGTTTCTTTTTCTCGTCGAACATCAAATGTTGGAGTCTTCTCTATGGCCTTGCGAACCCAAGCTTCGTCAGGTTGCTTCGCCTGACACTGCGCATCTGTCGTAGCTCCACTTCTTGTAACAACATTAACAGCTGGGATTGGTCGTGGCTCAACAACAATCAACTGGACACTCGGACTAGGTTTGCTGTTCCTTTCTTGGATTTTAGCTAGCAACTGTGGGCACTGCTCGATGACATGATTGACTGCTCTGCAGTATCAGCATGTTGTGGTTGGGTTTTGACAGTCTCGAGCTAGATGTCCTGCCTGATTGCAGTTATAGCAAATAATTTGACCTCGACCTCCTCCAGGCATACCATGACCATGGCCTCTAAAACTACCTCGACCACCTCGGTAACCATATCCATCATTGCCTTGTGCATCCGGGTAGATCCTATAAGTGTCGTAGGTCCGCTCCCTCATAAGGTCGAAGCTACGACATTCATCTTCATTGTGACCTACGGACTTACAAAATTTATAGTAAGGGTTATTCAGAACTTGAACATACCTCTATAACAGATAGCACTCTTCCGGTCGATGCTGGCCAGTAGTTCGACAGATCTCACAGTACGAAACACTAGGATTCAGCGGGTTTGGTGCACCAGTATTCAGATAGTTTCTCAGCGCCGGACACTGGTCCTTGTCGTGGCCTTCTGTTTGAAAACGTATACACCATACCTCTTCGTGGGTGGAATTCCCTTTTTTCATGTCGTGAATATCTAAATCCATCTCCATAAGCTGTGCTTGAATTTGAACTATGCCAGAGTTATCTTCGACAGGTGCAGTTTCAAGATTTATGGCAATCTCTAAGGCCTCTTGCTGATCAGCAACCTTCTGTTGCATGAGTGGAGCTCTGATGTGAGGTAATAATGCTGCAATAAACCACTCCTTATGTTGTGCTGGTCCAATCATGAAGCTAACTTGGTCAAGCAGAACTTTGAATCTCTGATCAAAGTCCCACATAGATTCACCCCGCCGCTGCTGAATCTCTTTTAACTCAGTGATGCACTGTGACTTTGATTTAGGTTTCTTAAATTATCAGATCAGTGCTGCTTTGATGTCAGCCAAGATAGGATTCTGCGTGCTAGCAAACTTCATAAACCAAGTTAGGGTTTAGTCTCTAACAGAGGTGATCAGTTGCGCTCGTCGAACATCTATGTCCGTAATGTTCTTCACGGTCCACATAGCTTCGCATAGAAACCAGAATTGTTCTGGATCTTCTGACCCATTTCCTTTAAAAACCGGTAGTTTGATGTCATCATGAACATGGGACATCTGGGATCTAGGGGGGGAGGAAGGGTTTGAACTAGCTGGGGAAGACTGACCTGCGATAGGAATACTCGCGCTAGGGTTACTTTCAGACTGTGATAGGTTCTCGGGGATAATAGGTCTCTGCTGCAGGGTTATCGGAGGGTATCTAACAGAGGGGGCTTCAGCGGACTCAGAGGCTTCAGAGCTCAAAGGGGTATACTCAGTAGAGGGGCCGAGATCTCTCTTATATATTTTTCCGCTTCACAGCAAACCACTTTGCTCGTCAAAGTCCCAGTCACTTCCAATCATAGGTTAGCAATACTAGATCTAACAATCTGATTCTATAAGCAAGATTCCTTTTTCAGCCAATAGTATTTTAATATTCAAACTAAATAGGTTCAAGTACTTACCCCTTGGTCCTTTGAAAAATTTTTGTTCAGGTTCGCTAAAGGAGGTACTTGTGTCGATGGAGAAATCCATCACAAATTCTTCGAGAGTTCGCGCAGTCCAAAAATCCACGGCTCACGAGATCGCGTTGTTCACTCTTTTCAAGATAGCGATTCTTGCAGGGGTCCAGGGAGGAAAATGGTTTTCTTGGAAGTTCGTCCTCCTTTTTGTTAACCTGGATAACCACTGGTGCAACTCTATGTGTATAGTACCAAAGAAAATTTCATGAACATCAGAAAAGACGTACCTTTGCAAAAAAAATTCCGCACTACAACGGGGATCTTTATTTTCTTGTTCTGCAAACTTCAAATAGGTTTCTTAAATCCAATCGCCAATTTCTTTTACAGAGGGTCGCCAAAACATAGCCCTCGAGGTACAACGTAGATCCCTCTTCAACAGATACTGAGTTCAACCGGCAACGGAACCAATTTGTTGGGCTAACTGGGAAGACCCAGGTTTTACCTTTAACTTCGCACCAACAAAAGACCCACAGTGTTGGCCGTTTCGGCAGCAACCTGTGAATAGGCTACAGTCTCACCAGAAACAGCTATGGGGTGCCGTAGAATCAGGTTTCTGCAAGCAGAAGAGAGAATATTACTGTACCTTTAGTCTTTAACTATTAATAATCACTTAACACAATGCTTCTATTATCACATATGTAGCTTCGCGGTTAGATAAACAAACAGTTACTTGCACAACCCTTATCTGGGAATTCATAGCGAAGCTAGTTATTAATAGCAATCTTAATTTATCAGTTATTTACTTAGCAGTGCATAAAATATAATAACAAATCAACACAAATGAACCACAACACCAATTGTAACGTGGTTCACCTCCAGTGTAGGGGTTACGTCCACAGAACTGTGTTTTATTCAACTCTTTACAACTAAAACGATAGTTCTGATCTGCGCACTCAGCTGCAGATCCTTTCAGTCCTCAAAGCCACGCACACAGCAGTAGGCCTCTGCGCACACAGCTATAGATCTTCCTTTTCACCAAAAACCCCTCTGCGCACACAGCTGCAGAGGTCGTCCACGCACACAGCTGGGACTTAACCTTCTTACAAAAACCCTTATACAATCTCTTATCTTTGCATTACAATAGCTTCGTAAGATAATCATTAAAGGCCTAACCCTACTTCTTTACATAAGTGCCTATTTATATAGTGCACTATTACAAAACCATGGATTTAAACCATGGGCACCGAAAACCCTAACCCTGGATTTATACCAAGGGTTAATTACAAAAAAGGGGTTTTGACCCACCCGCGACACCCCTAAGAATATTTTGGGTCGTAACTCCACTTACACTTCCACAAAAACCGCGGAGTTACCAAAACTAAGGACCCTTAGGGTCGGAGCCCCAACACTTGCATGTGCTTGGAGTGAATGTTTTGCATTTTCCTCTTGGTACATTTTAAGTTAAATTTGAGGTGTGAGTTGATTAAAATTACGCGAAGGGGTGGACTCCAGATATACCCGAGAGTACTTGGAGTATGTCCAAAACTAAACCTTCACAGCTACCCGCAAGGAATATGTGGGCTGAATGGAGTCTCTGGGGCTATTGTTCATAATGCACCCATTAGGGTGTGATAGAGATCGGTGCCCTGAGGTCACTTTTCAGAATTTCCCGCTTCCTTTGGGTATTTTGCCACCATGATGGTTTGATCTAGGTCCTGGATTTTCACTTGATGGTTTGTCAATTTGGGAGAGTGAGTCCTAATTATTCTAGTCACTCAAATGCTTTTGATACAACTTGACTGATTGGATGAACTATAGCCAAGTGCAGAGCATATACACCAGAGTCTTGTCAATATTAGTAAATTTTTAAAGAAAGGGTGTTCTTGTTAAAAAGAAAACCCTCGAGGAACCTCTTTCGATCCAAGTGGATCTTAATTGGGGAATCAAGGAGAGGTTAATTTTATAATATATGAATAAACAAATGATGAAAAGGAAAACACAGATACATGATTCTGGTTTTCTAATTAGTCCTACCATGAATCTCTTTCCCCTTTCGGGTCAATCGGGAAGTCGTGGGGTAAGTATTAAGATTACTTTGAAATATCAAATATGGAATATGAAATTGATAATGAATCAAAGTATACTACCCTACAGATTATATCTATGCTAGTTTGAAAAGATATGAACAAAAAGTAAAAATTTGACACCGACGCAAATCCCCCCGGGGGGAATGGTGAATAGGCTCGAAAGAGCCTATTCGAAAGGAAATTTTATTTTTATTAGCAGTGATTTAAAATATCAGAAAATTAAAATTGATGCACTTTGGTCCTTGTTATCTGGGATCCAAATGCTTACAACAAGCTTGTAACAAGCTAGAATTAAACAAGGTGGTGGGGGAAGCTTCTGGGAAGCTCTGATTCATCCAAGAGTTGAAAATTTGGTAGAGTTTCCTCTTTTTTGTTGGACCTGCTAAAAGAAAGTGATCAATCAGAATCAAATGTGCCCAAACACACTTTGAAAGTGTTTTGGGTTACTACACTAGTTATCGAAAAAAAACTTAAGTAAAATTTTGTTAAATTGGGGTAATCTAGTTATGCAAAAAGGAACCATGGAAAGAAATCTTTCCTTGGGATATTGGATTGCTGTTTGGGAAGCCAATAATATGTGCACTTTTATTGCAGAATATGAACTTTAAAGTACAGCAAAGGAAACTACCTTAACAGCAAGCTACAAATTTTCATTAAAATGCTTGCAAAAATAGGGCAATTTCAGCTAGATCTCTTAAAATATAACTTTATATGCAAAACAGAACTGAGATATAAAATTAAAAAAGGATATTATTAACTAGATATATTTATAATTTTCTTAATGAGATAGATCTAAGCAATAAAATTCCTTAATAGTAACCAGTTTGAAGAAAATTTAAGATTTTTGAAGGAGGAAAAGGAGAAGAGAAGTGCTTGTTGCTGAAGCAGATCTACAAAGGAAACTTGTTAGTGAAGCACCGAGGGGAAAAATATTTACAATATATATTGGAAAACCAATGGAATAAATCCTGAAGCACAGATCTTCCAATCACGACAAACCGGTAAGCTACACAACAAATCCTGCAAACAAAACCATTAAATCTGAAGATACATATGAGAAGTAGATGATACAGCATGCAAATAATCTTATCTAGCATACAGATATTAGCTCATTCAAACATATGCAGAAAAATACAATTAAGTAAGCTTACTTACAATTATCTATCCCTATGATTCTAATAACCATTCAGGCAGACAACAGTTAAGTGCAAAAATTTGAAAAAATAGCAGTTTCACCTCAAATGCAGCATGATAATGATGAGCCACACATGAAAGGTACTCCACAATTGAGCCTCCAAAGCTTCTCATTATTTAAAAAAATGATGATCAATCCACAATTACAATAACAAGCCCTTCAATCCAGCTCTAACTAGCTTGGAAGAGAGAGCCTCAACTAGGATATATACAAAAAACAGGACATCCAGCCCAGGGGGGGCACAATTCCTCAAGGAATTAGATCAAATCAGTTGATGGAGAGTCAATCAATGCAGATATGAAGCTGAACTGAGCCTACTTGTCAATCGGGGGCTTGATTGAGCTGACACATCAACCCATACACTGACACATCAGTCCATAGAGCATCCAGGAAAGTCCACACATGTGGAGGAGACAGAGAGGGTGCAATTCCCCATGAAGACAACTGAAGATCAACTTTGGATCTGATTTGATCACCTCCTTCAGTCAAGGATTTGTTAGATCCAGTCAATCTACTTCAGATCTGACTGATTTCAATCAAATCAGCTGAGAATCCACTGATTTATGATTTTTTATTTGCTCCATTATTCATCAATTTATTAATTAAAATAATCAATAATTGATTTTTGGGGCTTTCTGACCTGAGTGATGCAAAATCACTCAAAACTAGGAAATAGTGGGTCCATGGATTTACATGGTGCTCTTAGCTTGATAATGAGCACCTACATGACTGAAACTGATTATTTGGACCACTTTTATTACAAAATCAAATTTTCCAATTAAACTATTAAAACATAGCTGATGTTTTGGAAAAAATAAATTTTTATTAAAAAACACTGAAAACACTAAAAAATTGAACAATTGAAAAAACCCTAGGGGGACTTAGACATCTTCATATGACTCGACCATGATGTCTAGAATGCTTATACATTGACACATAGACTCTAATAACCTCAATAGGCCTAAATGTCAAGCCGACCACCCCAACTTTGGAGGTATGGAGTGAAAAACTCAGAAATTATCACTCATTTATTTAACAACCAATAATAACCAAGGGAAAAAACACCCTGGGCTGATCGGATTGACAAATAAAGTCTAAGAGACCGAGTCTTTTACAGACACTATCATGCTAGAACATTTATTACAATCCCCCCGTGGGGTATGAACATGTGATATGGTACAACAAGCACTTCCCAGAAGTACTTCCACAGGTCTTTTGAAGTCCGAAAAAGTTAACCCTGTCTGGTTCACCAAGCTCACTTGATAAAAAACCACTAAGTACAAATTAGGTGGTAACATGCCTTTTTGACGTGGTGTTGGATGTGTTCCTCTCATGGTCAGATGTATGTCCTAAGTGGGCCATTTTGACTTGGTGTTAGATATAAGCGTTGAAGAAGACCTACATGGAGGCTAGGCCTACATCTAGCATGAAAAAGGGATAGCTCTGTAGAACTTCCTGTGGCGAGAAGAATCATAAGATAGCACCCGTGGTGATGATCCAGCAGTAATGATCCAGATCGAGTGATGATCCAGATCCAGAGATGATGCTCCAGTGATGATGGCTAGTGATGATCTAGCTCCAGTGATGATGATCCAGATCGAGTGATTATCTAGATCCAGTGATGATGATCTAGATCCAGTGATGATCCAGATCCAGTGATGATGATCTAGATCGAGTTATGATCCAGATCCAGTGATGATGATCCAGATCCAGTGATGATATAGATCCAGTGATGATGATCTGGATTGAGTAATGATCTAGATCTAGATGAAGATGACTTGAATATGACGTGGACTCAATGATGATGTAGATGATACAAACAAGAAGACTTGTGCTGATAAATTGTGTCAAGAGAATACCTTCCTAGTTAAGAGGGAGTGTTGATGTATTTGTAACTTCAGAATGTATTTATCTATATATCTTATGTATTGTACCCCGATTTTTATTTTGAGATGTGTCTGTAATGTATTTGAGTCATGTCATGCCTTAATGTTCCTATCAATATTTTCTATTATGTAAACAAGTCATGTCAAGTCATTGTGGGTAACCCTCATATTGGTCAAGGGTTAAAGTCCCCGTAGGTTTGGGGCCCTAGGTTATTAGAATATCCTAAATATGTCGACCCTAGGTGAGTCACTGTCAGTTGGGTCAATAGTCCCCACCATTGTGTTAAGGATAACCCTCCTTGTTGGTCAGAGGAGGAAAAGTCCCCACAATTTGTGGCGCACTAGGGTTATTAGACACTCCTAGAGATGTCGGCTCTATCAAGTATTTGTTAAGTGAGGCCAATATGTTGGAGCAGGTTTCAAGTGAATGAAATAATATAAATAGAGAGTGAGCCTCTCTATTTATCACACACACACTCACTCATTAGGGTGCATGAGTGAGCGAGAAGTTGTTGGGATCAAGGAGAGAGACTACTGCTGTCGAGAGATCATGTTTATGTTTTTGGCGTTGATTCTATCTCTAAGGAAGTTGCAAGGTTTTCTCCATTTATGGTTTTCCTGAGGAAAAAACATTGTGTTCATTGTCTCTTGTGTTTGATTGTTGTGCTTGTTGTTCTCTCAGTTAAAGATCCTAATGTTATGCTAGCTTAATGTTAAAAATCTAACATCACCAATACCTTAATGTAGTGCATATGAATATATATGTGTTTGGTCCTATGTATCTATATTGTACCTATGGAAATATTTATTTCACTTTTATTGTCACACCAAATGACAATGGGTGAATCAAGTGCAACACCAAGTTCTCGAAGAATTCCTTGCAACCACACACATTGTGTAGTTGCATTCACTACTCCTCTGTACTCGGGCTCAGTAGAATAAAGGGAAATCATTGGACCTTGGAAATCATTGGAAATCATGAATAAAAAACCTGAAGTGGAATTTATTTCATTGGGATCACAAGCCCAATCAAAATCAGAAAATTCAACTAGTTATAGTGGAGAACTAGCAGTATAGTGTAACTCGAAGTTATTGGTGTCTTGTACATACTGAAGGATACTCTTGGACGACTTCCAATGGATCTCATGAAGCTGATGCATATATATAGATATATAACCTACAACATATGCTAAATAATTTATATAACGAATAAGATACAACAAAATCCCGATTAGATGTCTATACAATGAGCAATATACCAATGGAGAGTCACCAATTTCACCTTGTTTGATACCAGAAAGGAATGGGAACTTAAATTCCTTACAATCATCCATATTAAACTTCAAAACCAGGTATTAATCATACTTTTTTTGGATGACCTTGATATGTGCTTCAGATTGTACAATTTCCAAACCAAGAAATTGTTTGAACAAGCCTAGATCGATCGTTGAAAATTCACTATGCAAAGATGCTTTAATTGACACATTTTTTTTCGTGTAGCTACCTGTAATAAAAAAGTCATCAAAATAAATTACAATGACCTGAAAAACATCACCAATATTCTGTAAATAAAAATTAGCCTCAAACTTGCATCTAACAAATCCAAGTGAAAACAGAGATTTGTCCATCTTGGCATACCAAGCCCTGTTGATGAAATTGTCATTGATGCCAACATGGAATTGCAGTGGCCCCACAAGATGTCATTGATGCCACCAAGTCCCTCTTGTAGTGCCTTGGACCCCTTATAGAGTGGATTTGTGCATTAAAGCACCTTGTACCCTATTGACAAGGTCCTTGTACCCACAAGGATGGATCTTGATGCCACCACCTTGTTGAAGATGTCGAAGACTCTGTTGATGCCGTTGAAGACCTTGGAAATGGTCTTAAATCCTTGATGGACATTGGATAAACCCTAGATTGGTTGGAGAAGAATTAATGACCCGTTTGATGGTCATGCATGCTATGATGATGTCATGGTACCCTAGGAGAAGGCCTAGCAACCCCACAGGGGGAGCATGATGGATCTTGACCCTTGGAGGTCTCCTGGCATTGGTTAAGATGGTTGAGGAATCCCATGAAGCCTCTTAATTTATGAAGATTCCTTTGGACCCACATTTGTTATATTAAAGGTCCTTGATGACTTAATGAAGAATTGGAACCCTTGATGATGATGTTGATACCCTTGCAAAGATCATGAAACCCATTGCTTGCTCTTAATATCGTTAGATGGAATGATGAGCCTTGAAGGAGATGATAATTCTTGAAGATGGTCCTAAGTGCATAAGGAAGATCTTGCACCCACTTATATGATGGATTTCCATGAACTTGCATGAAGGTATGATGAAGAAGCCTTTTGAAGAGGCTCATGTGTGTGTGAAACCCCCTACTTATGGAAGAAACAAACAACCCTTGTTTGTGGCTCCTTGTGAATATGGATGGTGAAATGGCACCTTGATAATGGGATCCTTATTGAATCCCTTGTGGCTTGTAAAACCCTTGGCATTGATTATGTGGAGGACATATAGCACACCTGCCTTGACCTAGAAGTCATATCCTTGGCTAAGGGTCCTTAATGACCTTAATGGCTTGAAGCAAACCCTAAAGCCCCATCAAATCATGATACAATGGTAATAAAATGATGATGTGAAGGTCGTCCCAGTAACAATTCAAGTCAAAATTTATATATATATAGATAGATATATATATCTATATATATATAAATTATTGTCAGAAGGTCAGCTCCTTAAAAAGGTTATGAAAATGAGTATAAATACCCTAGCATGTCAACAAAAAATGACATCCAATGATGGAAAGGATAGAATCTCACTAAACTGAGGCAATTTGGACTAAGGAATGGGAGAGGAGAAGAGCTCATGGACTGTGAAACTCGCAGTAGCAAAGGAGCAGTTCATTTTTTTTTCACAGAGAAATTTTTAGGGCTTGTTTTTTAACCAGCAGATTGCACCAGTAAGGTGTACTAGGAGCAGTGACGTTTTTGCAGCAGCTGAACATTAATCTTTTGGGTTTGATCTTGGTTTGGTTTACAACAGACCTCTCTTTCAGCTGTCGAGTCTACAATTCAGTGATATCACAGACTCGAAGTTTTGAAGCAGTGAAGAGATCTGAGCTGTAGTAGATGATGACTGTGGATTTTTGGATGAACTTGACAAAAATTCGAAGGAAGCAATAAACCCTAAACATAGACCCTAATTGTAGAGAATATGTAGCAGCAGCAGTAAAGTATGAAGAAAAGACTAGCTGTTTTGGAGGACTGAGGCTAGTTCTAGTGGACTAAAAATAGGTGCAGTAGAATTATAGGAGCAGACTCGAGTTTTGGATAGAAGCATTATTGCAGACCCAAGTTTTGGAATGAAAAGCAGTATTGCAGCCCCAAGGTTTAACCCTTTTTGATCTTTTATAACACACAGTCTTGAGCCTGTAAAGACAATGCAAGTCTGAGGGAGTTCGAAGTGTATGCTGGTGTTTCCACAGTTTGAGTTGAATATGGAGTAGTGTTCCTCCTCAGTATTTACACAGACCAAGTATTGACGACACATGTATACAGTTTCGAAATATGTCATGATTTAGGGATCTTCTAAGCAAATGCAGACCCAAGGTTTTTGGACTTGATTGGGAATATACACAATCCCGGTTTTAATATGGTAAGGGTCTCTTCTTAGCAGAAAAACCACCAGGATACTACCATGCATACACAGTATACTACATAGTCTGAGGTTTGAAGTAAACATAATTCAAGATGTGGTAAACTCTGCTAATGTATACACAGTCCCAAGCTTGACAAGATTAAAGTATATTGGTTTTGAGGTTCATTTCAGCAGATACACAGTTCAGCATACACTCTCCATAGTCAACTTTTGCAACAGCAGTGACTTGGAGAGGTCTTCTACAGACATACACATAGTCCAGGTATAAGATCTCTATAGTAACTAGGTATGTGTATGTTATGTATCAGAGATAATGAAATGATACAAGTATTATTGAACAATGCTTGGATGATAAATACTATGATACCTTGTTCAATAATGATTCGTGCTTGAAGATGATTAAACATGATGACTATGAGTATAAGTAGTGGTAGTAGCAGTATCTGGGTCCTTCCAGTCGATTTTGCAGTAGTGGATGCACAAGTGGACTAAAAGGAATAGTAGGATCAACACCCTTTTTGTTTGGTTTTGATCTATCAATCCAACAAAGAAGAGGATTGACAGACCTATATGCAAACAATGATGTGCACAGATACATTGAAATTGATGACTGAATATGATGAACTGTGTGATGAGATGGAAATGATTTTACTCAGCCAAGACATGACCATTGACAAAGTAGACAAGACAAGTTGTATTACAGAATCTTGACTAGCATAATGTTACACCTACAGCTATGAAGAATTTGATGATGACAATGTGACTTGATGACTTGGCAATATTGAAGAGCAAGTGTTGATGAATAGAGAAGATTGAAAAGTGTGTTGTAGCAGTGTTGATGAGAGTGATGATCAGATGATCAGCAGTACTGACCAACAAAAAAATAGATTGAAGAGACAAGTGATGTTGATGTGATTGATGAGATGATATGACATTGAGCTTTAATTGTAAAAGCAAGCTTGTCTTGTTTTTGAGGTTAGGATACCTCAAACCCTTCTTAGCAGGGTCTAAGAAAACCAGGCAGGGTCCTGGATGCAAAAAAAGGTGCTCTTTTTATTAGTAGGTGCTAATTTTACCTCACAGCTGCAACTGGTCCAAAACTAATACAAAAACATTACAAAATTATATGGTGTTGTGTTCTTTTGTGTTATGGTTCTTGATGATTCAAATGTTTATGCTGTGTGAATGATGAAGTGAAAGATGTTTATGAAAAGATTATGAGATTGGTAGAATGATGAATTGGTATTAAATTGTGACAAGTTAAGAAAAGTTTTAAAATTGGCTTTACATTGATTCGCCCCCCCCTCTCAGTGTCTAACAATTGGTATCAGATCCGGCCTTCATCACAAGCCAAGCACGCTTGAAGGATATCCTTAGACACAATGGAGGAAAAGAAAGAATCATCAAGCAATGGCATGCCTATACTTGATATTACAGATTATTTTAGTTGGAGGAGTAAAATGAAGGCTTATCTGAAGAATTTTGGTATTTGGGAAATTGTTATCAATCAACCCGCTCCATCAAACAAGAAAGGAAAATCAACTGCATAGAAGGAAGCAAAGAAGGACAACACTACAGCTTTGAAGTTCCTCATGGATGGACTTCCCAGCTTAGTGAAGGAAAGTGTAGGAGAGTACACTTCAACAAAATACCTATGGTTCAAGTTGGAGAGTGAGTATCAGAAGGAAAGACCAGAACCCAATAAGACAGATCAGGAACCAGAAGACAAGCCCACAGAAGAGATCAATCCAGAAGAAGACAAGAAAGAAGATGACTCCAGTAAAGGTATGGACTCTTGTAATTGTAATGATAGTTTATGTGATGAAATTGAGAAGGTTCTTGTAGAAAATGATGAAGCAATGATGAAAGCTAAATAGAGAATTATAAACTATGTATGCAACATAGATCTCAGAGTTGATTGGTATTTGAACAAAGTTGATCTTAATCAATCTAATTACAAGATGTTTAGGATGACAACCTTTGATTATATGGATAATATCCAAAAGAATAATGTTGAACTAATGGATTTGCTTAAGAAACTTAAGCATGAAGGAGTAGGTTGGCTAAAATTGCTGAAGGAAAAGGAAGAAGAAAAAGAAAAGTTAAAGATTGATTTGATCGATCTAACCCTAGAACAAAAGAACCATGTTAAAGATTCAAAAATACTTGAAGAAGCAAGAGAGGCAAATATTGATCTAAAAACTCAGCTAGAAGAAGCCAAGAGAATAGAATAAGTATTAAGAAATCAATTAGAAGAAAAAGAAGTGACAAATCAAAAGCATGAGTTTGAGATTATAAATCTCAGAAAGAAGATTGAAAAATCAAAGCATCATGAGAAGTTCAACAGCAGCTCTATCATGTCGAATAAATTATTGGATTGCCAAAGGTCTCCCTTTGACAAATATGGTCTTGGGTTTAGAAAAGTAGAAAACAATCTAGAAGAAGACAAGTTGTCTCCAAATACCCCAAATGCTGGTTCATCAATGACCAAGGATGCATCCTATGTACCTGCACGTGATAACAAGGATGGTGAATGTTCAAGAACACATAAAGAAGCTAACCTCATTCCTCAAAGCAAAGATTCAACTCCAAGAAGGAAACAAGGTCCAAAGTATGAAAGCGGCTTCAATCGTTATTATTATTTTTGCTCTAACTTTGGTCATAAGTCTATGGATTGTAGATTCTATGGATTAAGAAGGGATGGAAGCCCCAATGACTCAGTTAGATGTTGGACATGTAATCAAGTCAAAAATTTTGGTGCCACATGTCACACATTAAGATGCTAAATGTGTAGTGGGTTTGGACAGAAAGCCCATGAATGTGCCAGCCAAAGAAGTTAGCCAAGAAGGAGTTCTTCATACACTTCAGCAAGAATAACTTGTGAACCTTGGAAGAAGACAAATACATAAAATTTTGAAGATCAGAAGACAAATGCCTACATTTAGGGACACTCTCAAGCATGGAGAAATGAAGTTGATCAAATAAGTGTTGGAAGTAATAGCTCAGTCAAGTGGTGGACATGTAATAATGCTGGTCACATTGCTACATATTGTCGTATGATGAGGTGTTATATCTATAGTAGCCTTGGGCACAAAGCTCAACATTGTTGGAGTACATGAAAACAACCCTTGAAAAGTTACCTAGACAACTCATCAAGGAAAGTCAGTACCGATGAAGGAACAAATGCTCAAAGGACATATGCCAAGAAGAAATTATAGATGAGGAAGACCAAGCAGTTGTAGATAGGAGAGGTTCATCAGAGTAGGGAGGATGGCTGCTATATGACAAGCCAAGTGTAAGGTCTCTCAAAGACCTTGGCACACCTTGAGTTCATGAGGCTGGAGGATGAACTCAAAGGAGAAAGGATGTTACTCTAGGCATACAGATAGGTCCTAGGATCATGCATATTGACAGGGGGAGTAGTGAGTAGTGATCAGAGATTCCAGACACAGGTATGTGGACACTCTTTTCCATTGATGCCAAAGGGGGAGAGATGAAGACAAAAGGGGAGGATGCTCATAGGGGGAGCATGAGTTCTTGTCATCAATGACAAAGGAAGAGATTGTTGATTAAATTATCATTGATGCCAACATGGACTTGCAGTGGCCCCACAGGATGTCATTGATGCCACCAAGTCCCTCTTACAGTGCCTTGGACCCCTTACAGAGTGGGTTTGTGCCTTGAAGCACCTTGTACCTAGTTGACAAGGTCCTTGTACCCACAAGGCTGGATCTTGATGCCACCACCTTGTTGAAGATGTTGAAGACTCTGTTGATGGCATTTAAGACCCTGGAAATGGTCTTACATCCTTTATGGACATTGGAGAAACTGTAGATGGGTTGGAGAAGCATTAATGACCCATTCTATGGTCATTCATGCTATGATGATGTTATGGTACCCCAAGAGAAGGCCTAGCAACCCCACAGGGTGAGCATGATGGATCTTGACCCTTGGAGGTCTCCTGGCATGCTTAAGATGGTTGAGGAAGCCCATGAAGCCTCTTGCTTTATGAAGAAGCCTTTGGACACACATTTGTTGGATTAAAGGTTCTTGATGACTTAATCAAGACTTGGAACCCTTGATGATGACCTTGATTCCCTTATAAAGATCATGAAACCCATTGCTTGCTCTTGATATGGTTAGATGGCATGTTGAGCCTTGAAGGAGATGATAATTCTTGAAGATGGTCCTAAATGCATAAGGAAGATCTTGCACCCACTTATATGATGGATGGCCATGAAATTGCATGAAGGTATGATGAAGAAGCCTTTTGAAGAGTCTCATGTGTGTGTGAAACCCCCTAC
>LPNX010317649.1:0-27718 GCA_001517045.1 Pseudotsuga menziesii | reverse complement strand
AGTGACCCGCAAGGGGAAAGAGATTCGTGGTAGGATTAATCAGAAAACCGCATTTGTGTTGTTGTGTTATTTTCTCATATTTTGTTTATCAGCATTTTAAAATTTATCCCTCCTTGATTCCCCGATTGAGATCCACTTGGATCGAAAGAGGTTCTTGGAGGCTTTTCTTTTAAGCAAGAACACATCTTTTTAAACTTATTAAAATTTACAAGACTCCAGTGTGTATGCTCTGCACTTGGCTGTGGTTCATCCGATCAGTCAAGCTGTATCAAAAGCACTTGGGTGACTAGAATAATTAGGACTCACCTTCCCCAATTAACAAACCATCAGGTGAAAATCCAACACCTCGATCAAACCTTTACGGTGGCAAAATACCCAAAGGAAGCGGGAACCTACTGAAAAGTGACCTCGGGGCACCGATCTCTGTCACACCCTAACGGGTGCATTACGGACACAGCCCCAGAGACTCCATTTCAGCCCACATATTCCTTGCGGGTAGCCGTATAGGCTTTGTTTTGGACATACTCCAAGTACTCTCGGGTATATCTGGAGTCCCCCTTTAGCCTAACTTAATCAATTCATACTTCATTTTTAACTTAAAACATACCAATATGCAATCGCAAAACATTTATTCCAAACACATGCAAGCACACTGATTTCTTTTGACTCCATTTTTAAGGCACTGGTCTTTTTGCTTCATTTATATATTGTGTATCAACTTTGTGCTTTCGTGTGTATCTTCGTATCTTGTCATCTTGATTGTTTATAGTTAAAATATTCAAACTCCTAAATAACTGATTCAGTACAACATCATTACACTAAGAAATAATCCTTAGTAACTTAATAGGGTCTACCCCCCTTGGCTTCGTTAGGAGTTGAGCCTAAACAGAGGAGTCAAGAACAAGGTGACAGCCTTGACTCGAGACTTGCCCCCAAGGACACACCGAGTGGCCTGAAGATTTTTGCCACGTGATCCAGGTGTGTGAAAAGGTGGCAACAGGAGGATTACCAATTATTCCTATCTTACCCAGAAGATAATATCGGAAGAAAGACCACCCTATATTGGAAGATGTAGTGTTGGTTGAATATTTTGAAGAACTGGTAGAAATAGCCTTACAGGAAGTCGTTCAACCTCTGAATCAGTTGGACCCATATACACCTTACTATTCACCTGTTCATACCCCTATTCCCTCACCACCTCATTATCCACCCAGAATCATGGCTCATGTAAATGCAAACCCACCAAATCCACCACCTTCTTCGAAGGCTAGGTCACCTTTAAACCTGGTACCTCCTTTGCATGATTTGCCTCAAGATTTTGAGAAAATGTTGCCTAAGTTTGACCCAAGTGAAAATATTTTGGTAGATGGTCATTTGCAAAGATTTTACTTGGCTATAGAAGGACTACAGGCTAGAGAACATGAAGATGTAGTTTTCATATTGTTTCCACATACCCTGAAAGGAGTAGCAGCCTCATGGTATTTTGCTTTGCCTGTAAATTCAATCACAGACCAGGACACATTTGAAAGAATATTTAGAAGTAAATATGATGTCCAAAAAACCCATGCATATCTAATGAAAGGGTTATGTACTTTAAAGAACGAAAGAAAATAAAAAGTGCATAGTTTCACTCAAAGGTTTGCTACTTATATAAAGAATTTTTCTGCAACCGAGAAGGCATCTGATAAAGTTCTGATTGAATATTATACTTTAGCTCTAGGGCCTGAATTGGCCATGTTTTCCAAGATGTCATTCAATCCTACATTATCAGAAACTTATGAAGAAGCTGAGAGGGTAGAGGCTGAGAAGGAGAGCATAGAATATTATCCTAAGTAGTTGGGAGAAAAACCTTTTGGTAAGAAGGCCTTATTACTAACTAAGCCTAAAGAGGAGCGGTCACATGACTCTGAAGGAATGTTGAAAATGATGCAGAAGCTATCTAACAGAGTGATAGATTTGGAAAAGGAAAAGGAGGCTCATAAAGCATACAAGCCTTACTATAAAAGGAGATAAGACAACAATCAATCTAAACCTCCTCCACATAGTCTTGCATCAATGAATTTAACAGAGGTAGTGATGGATAATTTTTGCACTTTTCAACAGCAACCTCATTCTTAAAAAAATTTCCCTCAATGGATCAAATCGATGAAATTAGTAATGAATCAGCTATTGGACTCTAAACTAATATAAGATGATGAGCAGGAAGAATAAAATAATCAACCCATAGAAAAACAAGAAGAGGATGCTTTAGTTTTATGGAACTGTGTGTCACTTTTTGATATAGAAGAGGAAGGCTCACTGAAATAGGAAGAAACATCAGAAACAAATGTGACAACAAGAATTCAAGGTTTGTTAAATAAAGACAGTTCAATACTTTCGAAGATTAAGATATTTCAAGAGAATGTAAAGAAAAATCAAAAGAGCACCACAAATGATAAAATACCTGAATTTACCATTACCAGTCAAGATCCGAAACAAGTCAACATGCATGTTAAGCCTATTGAAAACAAAGTTGATAATGTCAAGGAAAATCTCAAAGCACCTAAGATGGGGTACAATATTGTGGAGGACATTAAAAGGGATAAGGAAAATATTTCGTTGTTTGAAATGTGTAATGTACCTCAACAGAAAGAAAAATTGTTAAAATCACTTGAAGCACCAGAGGGAGAGCTTCCCACTAACAACCAACCTATAGAAGAAATTGTCGAAGCAAGTGTGGGAGGTAAAGCTAGGTTTAAAACCCTACCATTCCTCTTGATATTTGAGATTTTAAACCATAATGTGCACAATTTTTTAGTAGACTCAGGGTCACCAGTCAATGTTATGCCATTTTCATTCTGTAAGAAGATCCATGGACAACCTAAACCAACTACCTGGCAAGTTACTCAACTAGACAGGACAACTGTGAAAGTAGTAGGGGAAATGGAAGATGTTCTGATTCGCTTATCTACCATTGAAAATATATGTCAGTACATTGATATTGTAGTAGCAAACATACATGATGTTTATGGACTTGTTTTGAATCAAGACTGGTTAGCAAGGCTAAATGGATATTTCACATCAGATTAGTCACATCTGTGGTTTCCTCATAAGGGAGGTCCAAATCAGATAAAAATATTAAGAGAGCCCCACATGAAGCACAATGTTACTCAATTGGAAAAAAAAAATGAGCCAGTGAATTCTGTGTTGGGAAATTATCTAATTGAGCTAGAACCAAGAAACTACCAAGTGGAAGAATCTAGCAACATATCTAACACCCAACCTGATCTCCTTCGATTTTCACGGGCTGATGAGATTGATTGTAAAATAGTAGATGCAGTTTTTGATAATGGGTAGGCCTTTTCAGTAAAGCCTGGCCCCTTAACTTACAAGTTGCCAGATTTACAGGGGTGGGTAGAGAAGTGACCAGTTATTGGTTTAGTTCTCAAACTTTATTTTTCTTGATTATCCTATACATAAATAAACTGATTTGGTTGTTTATTTTAGATTTATTTTATTTTTGTTTGTTTTTAGTTAGATTTTGATTGATTTCAATAAAGGAAGCAAACTTTTGGTTTTATGGAGAGCATCATAATTCTGGATTAACTAAAATCCTTGATTATAAGACTATGTATTATTGATTTATCTAAAAGAATTATTCTAGTTTAGCAGTTTTCCTAAATGGCTATGAACAAATTGAAGTCCTACTTAATCCTTGTAAAATAAACCAGGATCAAAAGGTCTGGAACACTATTTCAAGGCTCCATGCATCTCACGTTTAAAAATGTCTTCGGGGGTGACGGAAAAAGACCCATGGAAAGGAAGTAGGGTAAACAGTATATTATATATAAATGATCCCATGCCAAGAATTGAAAACCAAAAGGAAAATAAGAGTAAAAAATATCCTAAGAAAGCAATATGTATCAAAATGAAGTTCTGAACCAAATGAGTACAAAATTGCCAAAGTTCTTCTCTGTCCGTGAGCTGAAAATTAAATACATCTCTCACACAAAAGGACACTGTGGATAGAGGAGCCTGAATAAAAGATTCAGAAAGAAGGGCATGCAAGAGGACTCAAAAAGGACAAAAGTCCAAAAGTACAAAAGTGCAAAATGGCATGGGAATGAGGAACAAATGAATATTTATGTTTACCATATGTTACAATCCTGTGGTGTCCAAGCTGGAAGCTACCCAAAGACAAAGGTAAAAACGAAACTCATATTCCTGGCCTCAAAAGAGTTATCTAGACTTTTAAATATTGGTTTCCATTTTCCTAAATTGGACTATCATCAATAATTAAAAGTACATACATTTTCCATTTGGGAAATCCAGACATCTAGAAGAATTCAACATGGTGGTTTTATTCTCAAACAGTCTGTTACTTAAGGAAGAAATTGTCTAGAGATTATGGGTTCACTAGGTAGTCGCCAATTGTTGCAGCTGCAACTTTTTTACCCAAATTTTTGAAAATTTTTGGACCCTCCTTTTGATTTTATCTTGCCTGGATTTATTTGGTTTCCTAAACTCTGGTTTTTTTCCTCTCCTACAAATTTGGGTTGTTTGAAGTTAAATTGAGGTCAACTTTTTTCATGCTTTTTGGAAAATTGCTTTTGTCTGCCAATGCTTTTGACTGTGGAGTTTAAAGTTTGATTTGAAAATGATGCCCTTTTGATCTGAATGATTTCCTTCATTGCTATCGGAAGTCTATTTATGTTGAGTCGGAGCTTTAGTTATCTTTTCCACTGCTGTTTTGAAAGCGAAGTGAACTAATATTTTTGTCACCCATGTTAACCCAAAAAATCCCTCACTAAGCTCTCTATGACCTAGACCACCCAAGGATACCACTTCACGACCCTCCACTAGACCCCCACACCCTCAAAATAGCCTAAGGATGAAGAAAAGGGCTTAAAAACCTGAAAAGGAGCCCAAATTACTCTCCTAGGAGCTAAAGCCCCCCAAAAGGGGCTAAAACCCTAAAAGGAGCTAAAACTAGGGTGGAAGGGGCTAAAGCCTAAACCAAGGGCTTAAAACCCTAAAACCCCAAAAAAGCTATAAAAGGAGGGTGGGGGATCACTCTCAAAAGACTTCTCCCTTGCCTACTATTATGCTGCCCATGGATGCCTTGAGACACCTTTGCCTCTCAAGTCATCCACACTCCCTCTCCTCCATCTCCATTGAGCTATAGGTCCCCCATCCAAGAGAGATGCTTCCACAAGCTTGGGCATGGTGGCCCATTTCCACCCAAAGAGAAGGTATAACTTGTATTTCTTACATTTGCTTCTTAGTTTTCTTTACTTTCTAACCCATGTTTTCATTTGTAGGTTTATGTTTAACATTGTTTTGCAGGTATTTCGATTTTCTGTAGCTTATTATTTGTTTACAAGTTATTGGAAGCGGAACCCTGACCCTTGTTTGCATAGGGGTTCACTATCATTGTTTCTCTTCCATCTTTGCTTCACTTTGTTTTCCTTACTATCATTTACATTATGTTTTTATTTTCAACATTTATCCATGTAGGAACCTACCCTTCTATCCTATATATAGAAGGGATCCATTCTTGCCCCTATAGCAAGGAGAAATCCCTGCTATAGAACTGGCAACCATACCAGGTCGATGCCATAGGATCCCTGGGACAAATTTTTAAAAATTTCAAGTTCTTTTAAGTTTTTCCCTAGTTTTTCAAATTTCAAGTTAAATTCACTTTAAATCCAATTTATTTTCATTTATCGGTACCGCCAAAGCCTCTGCTAGGAAAATCCGAGTTAGTTTGGCCACAGTAAAGGTTACTGTCGGCCGGATCTGACTCTGGATCTCAAAAAACCCCAAATCCGGGGTAGGTTGGTCTTATTAGGCTTGAAAGTGAGGTGAGGGTGCACTTAATGGTGAAAAAGGCACACCCACAGTGCACTTAATCCCCCGATAAGTGTGACTTCACTTAGAAACATAGACCGTGACTGTCTGTGAATTCTGTGCGACCCCCTCACCTGTTTCTGAAAAAATATTGCGGCCCCCTCACCAGATTTGATCAGAAATGTGCAGCCTAGCAAGTAGAGATTCAATTTCAGTTTGATAGAGGTTAAATTTTAGTTTTATAGGGACTGTCAGTGCGGCTCAGCCACCTCTGTCCAGCACTACAAGTCAATTTCAGTTTCCATTTCCGTTTTCTACAATTTCTTTTACAAACAATGTGTAAATTCTAACTAAATGTTAATGGCTTAATCAAATGAATGTAGCTTAACTAAAATCGACCTAAAAATAATTGTCTTTCTTACCCTTCCTCCTCTACCCAGTCATCACCCTCTAGGGTATTCTGGGATACAATGAAGGGAAAGCTCGTATAGATCTAGGAACTTCACTAATATTGTTCCAAACCACTAAAACCGGATGACCTGGAAGGTAGAGGGGGTAGAGAGGGAGGGATTCTCATGGTACTAAGTGTCCTCCCTTTTAACCAACCTTGCATCCGCAAGGTGACCTATGGATATACAGATGGGATTAGTCCCATTGTGTTGAGAGCCCAACACCTTCTCTTCATTGAAGAGGAATATCATTGTGAGGTAGTCATCTAGTTAGGCCATCAAACATTCAGGGTTAATAACTGTATTTATTCACAATTTCTTATTATTCAATGCTTTCATACACAACCACAATATGATGAATTCATAAACCATGTTGCAGCAACCAAATACTAGAAAAACAAACAAACAAATAGACCATACCAAGTAATTAACCCAACTCAGTTCATGACGCTGAGTGAGCCTTAAAATTTACCAATTTACACTAAGTACAAACAAATCTGCAGTCTTTGAGGACATAAGTCCCTGATTGTTGCAATTGTGGGAAGTACTTGGGCTCTACCTAGAAACTCATTGTGAGGATTACCACAGGAATCCCAAAGTAGCTGGCCGCTGAGAGGAATTGCTAAGAGAAACAGGAAACAACCCCTTCCGATTGAGTAGAAACACTGATGAGGAAAAATCCAAGCGCTATCTTATGGCAGTCTTGGTGGCTGAGTGACCACCTATAGCCAATAGGAAGCCACTGAAACAGAGTTCCAAGCATCATTCCCACCAGTTTTATACATAAAATCTAACACAATTGATCCTCCATGCTCTTCCTCACGCCTAAGAAGAGAACCACCACCATTTGGAACACTCAAATGACACCGGAGAAACCATTCTTAGCGATCTCCCACACCATCAGAAGGCCACATAGCCTCTGATTCAGATTCAAACCCATATCAGTCTGAACTAGATCTGCATACCACACCATCAAGCCCAATGGCTAGTGCAAACCTGGATCCATTTTTCGGCATAACCTTAACAAGCGGACCCATGTCCACACCACAACCTATAAGCACAGTCATGCAAACTATCATTATTCAGCTGCCACCACCCATAGTGACCAACCAAGATGGCCCACTCACAACACACGGGGGCAGTGGCCCCTCCACATGATACACCGCCCCTCCTGCCACACAGGGGGCATTGGACCATCCACTTACATTGCCCCTACTGTCATGCATGGGAGCAATGTCCCTTCCACCCACACTGTCCCTCCCACAATACTTTGGGGCATTGGCCCATCCACAATGGTGCCATCGCAAGTACCCCCAACTGTGCAGATGCATTATGCACCTGTGAACCCCACCACCATCATAGCCCCATCCCACATCAACCTGGGGTCAAATATGCCATTCATGGCTCGTCTTAACCTACCTAATTTGGCTCGATTAACGAATAACCCCATCCTCCACCAAGCTTTCTAGCCACCCATGCCAACTAAGCTTCCATCAAACATCCCCAAGTTTGAAGGCAAAGTAGGGGAATGTCCCCAAAACCACATAATGACATTTCATCTATGGTGCTCATCAAACAACATTGTAGATGATTCCATCAGACTAAGGCTATTCCAATGCACCCTTATAGGTTCTGTGGTCAAATGGTACATTGAGCTACCATAAGCCAAATACCCAGATTTCAACTCCCTAGCCTTCATGTTCTTACAAGATTTCCAACTCCCTGTCAGATATGACGAGGGGGTGGAGATCCTGCTATCCTGCCATCAAAACACTACAATTCATATAACTGACCATATCCATGAGTGGCGACGACGCCATAGCCTATGTAAAATCCAACTTGACAAATGGATCTTCTTGGAATGGTTCCTTAAGACCTTGCTCCCACCCATAGAAAAGGACGTCGCATCCGAATGTCCCCAATCTGAAGAAGAGGCCAAACTAAAAGGTCAATAGTTTGACCTAATCTACGCTCAATCTAGATATCTATACACCATCATTTCAGACACTCCCTGTCTGAGTACCTCCTACTGCAATGCACCCGGGGGATCCCATACTACAGATGGCATCATAAGATCGGTCTCCCAATAGCCACAACACCAACCGACCCCACCTGTAGTTCCATCACAACCAAGCAACATTGCTAATGTTGCTTACCAAAACCAAGCTCCGAACTATGCAAGAATGATGTCCAAGTCCAGAACAACAACTTCCTATGCACAAACTGCCCCACCACAGAAGGCTCAATTCATGGCTTGGACAACATAGCAGTATGTGGGGAAAATTCCCACATTTGTGGCACTGTCAGCCCAAAAAATATACTATGCACCACTGGTGCAACCAGTTCAATCCCCCGCTCCACTCGCTCTATTGGGACAAGTGTTCGCACAACAAAACCATCCAAACCAGCCTATCCCCAGCAACCAACAAGGGTAAGCTAGAAATAATTGACCCCAGAACCAAGCCAACAACCAATTGTAGGGAGGTGGTCAACAACCAAATCCTCCCAACAATGCTGTGGCAAACCAACCGGCACAAAACCCCCCACAACAAAATGCACCAAGACACAACGCCCCGTTACGCACAAACCAACCATGCACACTCTGTGATGTTCATGGGCACTACACATTCGAGTGTCCTATCATGGGCCATGCTAAGAAGGCCATTCAAAACGAGGCCCAACAGGCCGCCAATGCTGCAAATCAAGCCCAACCCAACCCGGCACCACAAGGACCTCTCCCCACGGTGCTTCAAAACCCACTACCATTCCAAGGATTGGTGGCAACCGCACCCCCTCCACAGGCCAATACCAACACTCTGAGGGAACCTCCCACAGTAGAAATAGGTGTTCACCACCTACTAGCCATGATGACTGAAGAGGTCAACTTACAAACTAGATGAAATCAGTACGGTACCACCACTAAACTCGCTAACACATCAGTGGAATCTACGTCCAAATTGATCAATGCACCTCTTCAATTACCCCCTTTCCCACACCCCCCCATATGCAAAATTGCCAATAATGCCACGGCTAAAGCTGCAGTCAGCTATATCATTGTGGATGATTTGGCCCCAACACTAACTGCCATGTCCACTCTTGAGGTACTTAAAATGCGCCCAACACAGCGGAAAGCCTTACTAGCCACTCTTGGGGCAATAGACACCTCTGACTCCAAGTTGATCACATTCGACATGGAGAATGAAGAACCACACATTCCATCCACCATCACCTTCCAAATCTCGGTGTCTATCTGGAACCTAGTTGTGCACTGGTGCATAGTGGATGAGGGGGAATCCACGTGCGTTATGTCTACCTTGGTTTGGTAGAAACTTGGATCGCCAATTCTGAAACCATCCTCCAAAATTCTATGGGCTTATGATGGAAATCCCACTAAAGCCCAAGGAATCCTCCCCCATGTCCCCATCACATTAGCCGGGAAGACAGTGCTGATCGACATAGAAGTTGTCAATGCTCAACTAGACTATAAGCTTCTCCTCATGATAAGTTATATATACGCCATGGGAGCTGTCACGTCAACTGTCTTCTATCTCATGTTGTTCCCCCATGAAGAGAAGATTTTGACGGTCGATCAACTCACTTATCATGATCCGCAAGGGTTAACGGCACCTGCCAATATTATCCCGACCATCATCACTATTGAACTGCAAGGGACGACTACACATGTTAATGGCATTCCTGCAATCAACACCATGGTTGAAAACACACAAGCCTCCCCATTTTTGAATGTGGGCCCTGGGTTGTTTACCGATACCACCATGATGGATCCTTTCCTGTTAGTGTCACCACCACTGACACAAAATGAAAATATGGACTTGTACATGGTTTCATCAAGCACCGCTTCACCCCAATAGCAACCGCAGCCACAACCCCAACCACAACCACAACATCGTCTGTAGCCACAACACCAACAGTAGCTGCAACATCACCTGCAACAGCAGCATTACGCACAGCAGCAACCACAACTGCATCCCCACATGAAATCAACAGGGACTTATCCGGGCTCATCTCTAGTCCATGCAATTCCCTTCCTCTTTCCCCCACCTGGTGTCATGAGCAAAATGGTAATGGCCACTTTAAGCTTACCCAACTTTACATTGGGATTTCTAGTGTGGTATCTTATCCACCGTCTCAACTAGCAATGCCCCAGGTTGTCTTAACCCCAGTGCAACCCATCGTGGTCAAGTCCCACCCTCCACCTGGCCTGCAAAATTCAACAGCCACACCTGCACCCACACTTCCCCACCTGAAAAGGGTGAGGCACAAGAATTCCAAAGCTACCATAGAGCCATGACAAGTCTTTCCTTGCCCCGTTTATGAGCAACAAGGCCATCCAAATTAGAATTGCCCTAAAATCCCCATGATCCATGCGCATTTGGATGCCATGGATACAAACAAAAACATCCCCATGGTTGAACTCCCAAATTCACCGATAGTAAAAAAAAATGCATTGAGAACAAACCATGCTTGTTCCCTTTACGTTTTGTATGGACATTAATCTCACCATTGCTAAGACCGACCCAAATTTTGAATGGCTCTAGCTGACCTTCGTCATCATTCCCTTGAGTCTGAGATCACCTTGATCGAAGAAGTTCACCCCCACCTCCTTCTTTAGACACCATGTCTAGTTCTATCGATCCTCTTGTCTCCACCATCACCGATGGTCCATCAGACCTATCTCTTCCATTGTCTCCACAACTACAGCGCCATCCACAGCCACAACCTCAGTCGCAACCTCAACCTCGGTTAACAGGGAAACAATGGGATTCATTCTTGATCAACATGATCCTTTTCCTTTTTCTTTTCCTTTTATTTTTCCTACCATTCAGGATCGTCAGTAAGTTTGTCTTGGCAACCCACAATCTATAGGATTTCACACTAGGAGATCCTATGTGGTACCTTGAACAACCTACCATACCTCTGAGGCCCCAAGATGTGTTAACTCATGTCCAACCAATTGAGATGATGTTGTAGCTACCTCCAGGTCCATCAAAGACTCCTCTTGTCTTTAGGCCTACCCCTCTTCCTCCAACAGAGACTGGGGGCAAGGCCACCACAACCACAACCAGTACCATTTACATGATCTCTAGCGCTAGTTTCCCTTCCATCTCATCAACCATGGAAGATCCACCTGATCTACCTCGATGCCACTTACGCAATGATGGAGATATATGTAAGACCACCTTTGGTTCTACCCCATTCCTTTTAAACCATAGTATGGAATTGATTCTTCTCATAAAAGACTAGATTTTGTCATCCCGCCTTGCCAATGACCTTCGTCTCGGCAAGGGGGCATACCTCTTCACTGACTCAGATAGTCAACTCTTGAAGAATCCGTTCAACGGGATCCACCTCCAGAGAGTCTATGCCTGATATAACCACTATGCGTCCCTTATACCGTAGTTTTTTCCCTTTCTTGTTTTTCAACATATTTTAGCACAAGTCAGGGGCAGCACCATCAACTGCTAATCCAAAGTCACCTAGACCTAGTTCGAGACACATCTCACACCTCCGGTCTGAAATTCCCTCTATCTCTTTATGAGACCATCATCTCATGTTTAATAAATTAAGTTAGGGACCATTTCCCACAAGTCACCTCGATTCACAAGCCACGACATAACAATGAGAGTGTCTATGGACCTGTACTTGTATCACACCTCTCGACCACTACTCATGCGATTTTTCAGGCCACCGCCCGTTAAGGAATGTAATTTTTAGTTTCTATTTTGTATTTTTAACACATAGTTGTCTTTTCTATTCACCGCACCTTGTGCGGACCACTAGACCACTGTCCACAAAACGCTTTCTTTTTCTTGCATGTATTTGGCATATAAGTGCCCCCAAACTTTCACTCACATCATATGTAGTCAATTCCGTTCACTGCAACACACACACATGCTCTCCTGACCTCTGTCTGAGAGCCACCTCGGTTTGTGTTCCTTCTGCCACATCGACTCATGAGCCTCTGCTGCGATCTATCCCACATATGTATTGGTATGTTTGAGAGCCTTTTCCTCCATCCATACTATGCGGATGACGTTTGGACCTCTTTCCACCGTCCTGACAGGGGGCACCGCCTGTGCCACCACAATCAGTTGACCACACTTGAGTTTCGTTTAAGCTCTTTTCTGACTCCTTAAAATAATGAAAAGATAGCCGAGCATAGCTGCTTCCTTTCCTGCTCGCTAAAGTATAGGAAAGGGTGTCTACATTGTCTCATTTACCTCCTTTTGTGGACCATGTAGACCATCAAATGAAAAGGACCTCCTTGGCACACTCAAGCCAAGACTGTTCCCCTCTGCATACTTTTATGCTTTCTCGGGCAGAGGGGCTAGAATTTACGAAAAATCTCACCATGGGTTGTAATTAAGCTATTTTCCAACCTTCTCATCAAGAAAATATTGCCGAGCAAACTTGGTTTCGTTCATGCTCGTAAAAGTATCTGAATGACCATCCAGTCAGTATAGTTTTAACCTTTCCTAGCCTAATTGGACTACCAATGGTAAAGAAGTCTCTCATCCCCTACAAGATGGGTGAGCTCTCCTGAGTATACTTTTATCCTTTTTCAGGAACAGGAGACTACCAACAAAAAAGATCCCCCACTGGAGTCTTCTTCATGCTTTCAGGATCTCTAAAATTGAAAGCACCATCAAGCATTTACCATCTCGGGCTCACCAAAAATCCACAAGATCATACCATAATGGTGTCCCTAGACACCACCCGACAGAAACTAGTTTGGAAGCTTTCCCCATTTGGGTCTCCTTTATTCAGATTACTCTGCAATGTGTCTTCCTTGGATCCCATCAATTTCAAAAGTGTCTACCTCCTCCAAGCATTTCCCATCTGCAATGACATTCCCGGTATTATAGCTATGGTCCCATTCCCATGAGTCAGTTTCATTTGCTGCCTGGTCCACCCTGTCATCATACTCTGAACAAAGGAAGTTTGAGTCTAACACACTCCCCTTGCCCCTGCTCAATTCTTTCCCTCCCCTCCCTCCCCCCATTCATTGGGGAAGTCCGCAGATTGTCTCACACCTTTTGGTTATCTCCCTCGCGCTCTTGGTCAAGGAAACATCATTGCCTTGACTAGGGACAGGTATCCCTTTGTCGACACCAACACACATATTCCAGAGGATAGACCCATAGGTCCCTGTATCTTGGTTTCATTAACATCATTGATGATTTCCTTGGACCACTTGAGAGGATCCCTTAGTGCCTCTTGGGATGGTTGTTTCTCACGTGCTCGACTTCAACTACGTTATCACACCGTTGAGATTCATACAGGGTTTGGTCCGTAGAGTATTTGGTCGAAGACTCCAGATGTCACCTGACTCTAGCACATTGATGAGTCTATTCGAGGGACCTAAACAGGTTATGTCCCTTGTGATTTCTGGGTTGCGTTGGAGACATTATTCAGAAGCCCCAACAGTGCTTCGATATACCTTTATGATTGATGCAGCATACTTGTACCACGGAGACTCTGGTTCTCAACCAGTGAGTCCATACAAATATGTACCATTCCAGATATAGCAAGACTGTCAGTCATGAAGATATAGCATTCCATCAGAGTGGCAAGGGTCCAATGTGCTAGATCAACATTATATTCAGCCTCACATGGAGGCAACCATTATTGTAACATCAGTTATATATGATCAGCTCTTGTATTTTAGAGCATAGATCAAATTATTCTTTTGACATTGTCATGAGCATGGGGATGCCCACCTCATCCATATACATTTCACACATTATTTGTATCTCACCCATTGATGGGAACTATTACCACCTAAGTTGTACTTAGTGGTTTTTATCAAGTGAGCCTGGTGAACCGGACAGGGATAACTTGTTTGGACTTCAGAGAGCCTTCAGTCTTGCTTCCGGGAAGCTTTGTTGTATCATATCACATGTTCATACCCCATGGGGGAGTTGTAATAAATGTTCTAGCGTGATAGTGTCTATAAAAGACCCGGTCTCTTAGACTTCATTTGTCAATCTGATCATCCCAGGGTGTTTTTTCCCTTGGTTATTATTGGTTGTTGAATAAACGACTGATAATTTCTGAGTTTTTCACTCCATACCTCCAAAGTTGGGATGGTCGGCTTGGAATTTAGGCCTATTGAGGTTATTAGAGTCTATGTGTCAATGTATAAACATGCTAGACACCATTTTTGAGTCATATGAACATGTCTAAGTCCCCCTAGGTGTTTTTCAATTTTTCAATTTTTTAGTTTTTTTCAGTGTTTTTTATTAAAATTTAATTTTTCCAAAACTTAGGCTATTTTTTAATAGTTTAATTGGAAAAATTGATTTTGTAATAAAAGTGGGCCAAATAATCAATTTCATTCATGTAGGTGCTCATTTTCAAGCTAAGAGGACCATGTAAACCCATGGACCCACTGTTTCCTAGTTTTGAGTGATTTTCCATCACTCAGGTCAGAAAGCCCCAAAAAGCAATTATTGATTATTTTAATTAATAAATTGATGAATAATGGAGCAAATCCAAAATCATAAATCAATGGATTCTCAGCCGATTTGATTGAAATTGGTCAGATCTGAAGCAGATTGACTAGATCTAACAAATCCTTCACTGAAGGAGGTGATCAAATCAAATCCAGAGTTGATCTTGAGCATCCTTTATGAGGAATTTCGCCCTCCCTCTCTCCTGAAAACGTTTTTGGCTCAACTGGATGATTTTTGGTGGATTCTTCAGTCAACAGGTTGAGGTGTCAGTCAGATCAGCCCCCCGATTGACAGTTGCACTCAGTGAGACTCAGATATGGCTCAGCTAGACACAGATCAGGCATTGATGGACTCTCCATCAGTTGATTTCACTTGATTCCTTGAGTAATTGTGCCCCCCATGGGCTAGATGGCCTGTAAATTGTATATATCCAGGCACAACCTCCTCTTCCAAGCTAGTTAGAGCTGGACTGAAGGGCTTCCCATTGTAATACTGTTGTAATCTTTCGATTGTTGAAATAAAGAAGATTTGGAGGCTAAATTGTATAATGATCTCATATGTGTGGATTAAGCATTGTCTTATGGCTATTGATGTTTCCGGATTTTCTCTCAATTTCTGCATCTGACCCCTGTCTGGCTTGAACGATTCAGCTGAATCAATAGGAGTATAGTTGGGCAAGTAAGGTTACTTGTTTTTCTTATATCTCATAGAATATATGTTAGAATATCTTGATTATACATGTTTAATAAGTTTATTTTCATGTAATCCTTGTTTCTTTTTCATATATATATCCAGATCTCATGAGCTTTCATGCAGGATTGTGTGTTTAGCTTTCAGGTAGAAAGGATTGGACAAGCTATGGATCTAAGGATTGGACGAGCTATGGATCTAGTTTGAATCCACTGCATATCCAATTTTTTGTGAATACATTGCCCCTCTGCATTCCACTAACAATTTTCCTCTGCAGATCTACTTCAACAACAAGCACCTTTCTTCCCCTTTCTCTCCTTTAAAATCTAAATTTTTCCTCAAATCGGTTACTTAAAAGGTTTCTTATTACTCTGATCTATCTCACTAAGAAAAATACACATAGATCTAATCAGTAATATCCCTTCTAGTTTCTAGATCTTAGCTTCATTTTGCATATAAAGTTCAAATTCAAGAGATCTAGCTAAAAGTACCTTAGTTTCGCAAGTAATTTAGTGAAAATTCATAGCTTGCTGTTAAGGTAGTTTAATTTGCTGTTCAATAAGTGTAATATTCTACAATATCAGTGCTTTTAATTGGCTGCACAAACATCAGTCCAAGATCCCAAGGAAAGCTTGCTTTCCTTGGTTCCTTTTTTGCTGATTTAGCTAGTTTAATTTCATTACTTTTTGAGATAAAGTAGGCTGACACAAAGGTACTCTTAAAGTGATTTTGGGAATTTGTTATTATAACATTCTCACTTTCCTTTATCATTTCTGAAAGAGAAGAACGGAAGCTGCTGTCCAAAGTGTCTTTTGGAGCGCTCAAATCCCCCCAGGGGTCTCCCTTTTGTCACAAAATTCTTAAAATTTTTGTATAACTGTAAGATCTTGGTTTCAACCTATGTAAGGACCAAGAATAACTTATATATCAGTCCTATAATATTGTAACCATTAATAAATAAAATTTCCTTTGGAATAGGCTCTTTCGAGCCAATTCCCCATCCCCCCTGGGGGATTCGTGTCGGTGCCATTTTCGTCATTTTCTGCTTATTTCCTTTTACTAGAATTGATCTGATTTGCAGGGTAGTATATTTTATCTTGTTTTTAATTCCATATTCCATATCTTACTTTCAAAAGTAATCATAATACTTACCCCACGATTTCCCGAGTGACCCGAAAGGGGAAAGAGATTCGTGGTAGGATTAATCAGAAAACCGGATTTGTGTAGTTGTTTTATTTTTTCTATCATTTTTTTATCATCAGATTTAAAATTAACCCCTCCTCGATTCCCCGATTGAGATCCACTTGGATCGAAAGAGGTTCTTGGAGGCTTTTCTTTTAAACAAGAACACATCTCTTAAAAACTTATTAAAATTTACAAGACTCCAGTGTGTATGCTTTGCACTTGGCTGCGGTTCGTCCGATCAGTCAAGCTGTATCAAAAGCACTTGGGTGACTAGCATAATTAGGACTCACCTCCCCCAATTAACAAACCATCAGGTGAAAATCCAACACCTCGATCAAACCTTTACGGTGGTAAAATACCCAAAGGAAGCGGGAACCTATTGAAAAGTGACCTCGGGGCACCGATATTTGTCACACCCTAACGGGTGCATTACGAACATAGCCCCAGAGACTCCATTTCAGCCCACATATTCCTTGCAGGTAGCCATGTAGGTTTTGTTTTGGACATACTCCAAGTACTCTCGGGTATATCTGGAGTCCCCCTTTTAGCCTAATTTAATCAATTCATACTTCAATTTTAACTTAAAACATGCCCAGATGCAAACGCAAAACATTTAATCCAAGCACATGCAAGCACATTGATCTCTTTGATTTGACTCCATTATTAAGGCACTGGTCATTTTTGCTTCATATATATATTGTTTATCAGCTTTGTGCTTTCGTGTGTAATTTTCATATCTTGTCATCTTCAATTGTTTATAGTTAAAATATTCAAACTCCTAAGTAACTAATTCAGTTTAACATCACCACACTAACCAATCATCCTTAGTAACTTAATAGGGTCTACCCCCCTTGGCTCCGTTAGGAGTTGAGCCTAAACAGAGGAGTTAAGAACAAGGTGATAGCGTTGACTCGAGACTTGCCCCCAAGGACACACCGAGTGGCTTGAAGATTTCTGCCACGTGATCCAAGTGTGTGAAAAGGCGGCAACACTTTTTGGTGCCACTCCCGGGGATAAATCTTTTTATTCCCGAGTATGACTTAGCTTAACTTTTTTCTAAACAGCTAAAAAGATTAAAAACTTTTGATTGATCTAGTATTTAAAAAACATAAAAATTAAAACTCGATCCATCTGGCGACTCCACTGTCTAACATCCCTTCAAGAATTTCTACCCAAAGAAACCGCTGACAATTATTCAATCCTCTCCCTGATCTTGAAATGTTTATTAGGGAAAGATTGAATAGGAAAACTTCTCGTAGAAACCTTGAAGTTTTAGGAGACCAATCCCTGTCAGATATCCATAACATATTTGTAGAGAGTCATGTTCACTAATATCAAGAAATGATGGAATTTTACAAACCCCTTGACTTTTCTCAGATAGTAGGTGCTCCTCATAATATTCTGAATGATGCGATCAAGAATCTCCCCAAGTTCGAGGGAAATAATGCCATCACTGCCAAGTCTCACCTTCGAAAGTTTGAAAAGTACCTAGCCAGTTATTGCAATGATGCTACCCATGACCATGATGATGTCAAAATGATGCTCTTTGCTTTATCCTTGGAAGATGATGCTGAAGAATGGTACTACAACCTAGATGATGATTCATATAAAACTCTTACTGAATTCGTAGAGGGTTTTAAGAAGAAGTGGGGGGAAAAGAAAGAACCAAGACATTTGCTTGCTGCCCTTCATAATATAAAGAAGATGGAGAATGAAACCATAGATGAATTTAATACTAAGTTCGGGCGTGTGGTTGCGGATCTCCCTAGAGACATCAAGACAAGTAATGCCTCCATCTTGATATCCTACATCAAAGCTTTCACTGGTGATTTGAGGTACCAATTAAGGGATAAAGATCAGGTTGATCTAAAAACTGCTCAAGATTTGGCCGAGAAAATAGAAAGGAATATGCAATCTTCGGGCAAGTCCAACATTCCAGGTTACACTAGGGGAAATACTTCATTCAACAAAGAAAAGGTAAAGGCCATAGAGTTAGAGGAAAAGGAAATCTCTAAATACCCCATGGAAAAGATAGCTAGCATGTTGGAAGAGGTGATGACTACTCAGAACCAATTCAGGGCAGAACAATCTATGCAAATGAATAAAATCCAAAACAGACTAGTCACACTGGAGAGAAATAATGGACCTCAGAATTTTCAGCCAAAACAAAGTCAAGTGTATCAAAGGAAGTATCCTCAGCAAGAGCCTAGGATTCCAAACCAGTTAGACTCAACTAACCTGGTAGAAGAAGTAATTCCATGGTGTAGACCTTGTGAGCAATTCCACCCAGAAAGTACTTGCTACATAGCAAACCAGATTATAGAACATGGGATGGCAGAGGTCGGTAATCAGGAAACAACATAAGGCGAGTCTGATCATGTGTACATGGTAGGCCGAACCTATCCTCTATCAAACCAGCATTGGAAGCATGCCACGGATTACGGTTTCGAAAATCAATCACCATCTAAACAGTACAATCCTGAGGATGAAACCATTGCAGAATCTTATAGTGAAACTTATGATGAAAACTATAATATACATGATGGAATCCTATGTGTTCTCCATATAATGATGATAGTCCTGAAGGTTTACTACCTTGTGACCTTTTCTCTGAAGAAGATGAGTATGAAAATGAGGACAAGTATAGCTTGGAGCATGATACAAGTGATGAAGACTCCCTTATCCCCGACAAAGATGTTGATGAGGAGTCCTGGACATTCATGGAAAATCCAGTCTGTGACATGAATAAAGAGGAAAATAATGAACCAGAAACTTTTGATGGTTTTGTTGATGGCATATCTAAAGAAGAGAGCATGGACCATGTGGCCTTGGGAAACCTTGATATTGTTAGTTTTTCATCACATTAAGCTAGCATTATGATCTTAGGATCTTTTCACTGAGAGAATAACAAGCACAACAATAAAACATAAGCAAATCGCAAGAGACAAGAGACACAAAGAGTTTTCCTCGGGGAAACCATAAAGGAGAAAACCCCGCAACTTTCTTAGAGATAAAATCAGTACCAAAAGAGTAAGAGATCTCCCAACAGCAGTGGCCTTCTAGTCCCAGTATATTTCCTCCTCCACAAGTGCGCCTCCCTTAAGAGAGTGAATGATGTGTGTGTTAAATAGAGAGTCTCACTCTCTATTTATATTCTTTCATTCACTTGAATTGCATTTTCACACGTAGGCTCAACCTAATAATTACTACTCGAGCCTACAGCTTAATTAGTGTATAATAACTCAAGTGCCCCGAAACTGTGGGGACTTACCTAATGAATTGATATGACTTGATTACATTATTAATCCTCCCGATTGGAACATCGGGGCATGACCACATGACTCAAATACATAATAGAAACATCCCAGAATAAACATCGGTTTACAATACATAAGATACATAGAAGAATACATTCCGAAGTTACATATACATCAACACTCCCTCTTAACTAGGAAGGTGTTCTTTCGACACAATTTTCAGCACTAGTCTTCTTCTCTGTATCAGCTAGATCATCTTGTCTTCAAGTCATCTTCGTCTTCAAGTCATCTTTGTCTTCAAGTCATCTTTGGATCTGGATCATTTCTCGATCTAGATCATCATCACTGGATCTGGATCATCTCTCAATCTGGATCATCATCACTGGATCTGGATCATCTCTCGATCTAGATCATCATCGCTGGATTTGGATCATCTCTCGATCTAGATCATCATCGAACATCATCACTGGATCTGTATCATCTCTCAATCTAGATCAACATCATTGAACTGGATCTAGATCATCACTCGATCTGGATCTGGATCTGGATCATCTCTCGATCTGGATCATCACTGCTGGATCATCATTACTGGATCTGGATCATCTCTCGATCTGGATCATCACTGCTGGATCATCATTACTGGATCTGGATCATCACTCGATCTGGATCAACACTGGTGCTATCTCATGCTTCTTCTCGTCATAGGAAGTTCTATAGAGCTAGCCCTTTTTCATGCTGGTTGTAGGCCTACCCTCATGTAGGTCTTCGCCCAACACTTACATCTGACCTGCTCGTCAGAAAGGCACGCCCAGCACTCACATCTGATCATGTAGTAAACTACAATCCCATCAGAAAGGCCTAGCACTCACATTCACTAGCATGATAGGACACACCTACTATCATCTGTGAAATGGATCAGCACTTACAACCACCAGCATGATAGGACACACCTACTATCATATGTGGAAAGACACAGCGCTCACATCCACCAGCATGGTAGGACACACCTACTACCATCTGTGGAAAGGCTCAGCACTTACAATCACCAGCATGGTAGGATACACCTACTACCATCTGTGAAAAGGCTCTACACTTACAATCACCAGCATGGTAGGACACACCTACTACCATCTGTGAAAAGGCACTGCACTTATAGTCACCAGCATGGTAGGACACACCTACTACCATCTGTGAAAAGGCTCTACACTTACAATCACCAGCATGGTAGGACACACCTACTACCATCTGTGAAAAGGCACTGCACTTATAGTCACCAGCATGATAGGACACACCTACTATGATCTGTGAAATGGCATAGCACTTACAGTCACCAGCATGATAGGACACACCTAATATCATCTGTGACAAGGCTCAGCACTTACATCCATCCAGGTAGGAACACATCCTGATCACAATGATGGAAGGGCATGCACTCATATCTGATCATGAGGGGAACACATCCCAACAATCATATTAGAATGGCCCCCAGTCCTCCTCGACTGAGCTACCTGGTAACTGACCAGGCGCCTCCATTCTCCTAGAGAATGGCAGTTGCCCTTACATCTGACCTGCTCGTCAGAATGGCCAAAACTCACATCTGACATGGAAGGAACTTAATCTTTTAGCCATGAACATAATGGTTCATCCCTTACATCTGATCAAGTGGGAACACATCCCTCTATCACATTAGAATGGCTACTCAGTTCTTACACTGAGTGTTCTTGGTAACTGACCAGGTGCCTCCATTCCTAGAATGGCAATTGCTCTTACATCTGTCCTGCTCGACAGAATGGCCAACACTCATATCTGACATGGAAGGGAGCAACCCTACCACCATGTCAAAATGGCTCAGCCCTTATATCTGACCTACTCGTCAGAATGGCTATGGATCTCAGCACTCATATCTGACATGGAAGGAACCAATCCTCTCACCATGACAGAATGGCTCAGCCCTTATATCTGACCTACTCGTCAGAATGGCTATGGATCTCAGCACTCATATCTGACATGGAAGGAACCAATCCTCTCACCATGACAGAATGGCTCAGCCCTTACATCTGACCATCGAAGGAACCAATCCTCTCACCATGTCAGAATGGCTATGGGTCTCATCACTTTCTCCGGGAGGAAGCCTCGATCTGGAGAACACCAAGTCTCTCTCTGAAGTACTCGGACTTCAGCCTAGCCAATGGCTTCGTTAATACATCAGCTATCTATTCCTCCATCGCAACATACAGGACCTTCACTGCTCCTCTCTGCACCATATCCCTGATATAGTGATACTTGATCTCGATATGCTTCGAATTGTCATGAAACACTGGATTCTCTGACAACTTCACGCAACTCTAGTTGTCACAATGTATACAAGTAGCATCTAACTGGAGATCAAATATATCAAACAGTAGCTTCCGCAGCCATACTGCCTCACAACTAGCTGAACAAACTGCGACATACTCTGCTTCAGCCGTACTCAGTGCCACACAGGATTGCTTCCTGCTAAACCAAGAGATCACACCTGATCCCATACTGAAGCAGCATCCCGAAGTACTCTTCCCGTCGATGGCAATGTCTGCCCAATCTGAATCAACATAACCTTCCAGGTTAATCTTCTGATTCGCATCGTACTTGAGCCCATAATCAATTGTACCCTTCAGGTACCTCAGAATATGCCTTGCAGTAGTCAAGTGAACACTTCTCGAATTTGTCAGGTACTGGCTCAAGGTGTTCACAGCAAAGCAGATATCTGATCTTGTGTTCGTCAGGTACATCAATGACCCAATCATCTGATGATACATCGTAGCATCAACCAACTCTGACGAAGCATCACTCAATAGCTTTAGGTTCGATGCCATAGGTGTGGCCATCGCCTTGCAGTCCATCATCCCGAACCTCTTCAGGATCTCTACTGCATACTTCCCTTATCCAAGGAAGATCCCATCTATACTCTGCCACACCTCCATACCTAGAACAGTAGTGCATCGACACATAACAGGAGCATCACTGGTCTTCCACCTTCAACCTTGGATCAAAGGTTGGAATCCGCTTTACTCTCAGTAAAGCCTAGAATCATCAGTAATCTACCCATCCTGTCGTACCATGTCGAACCTCAGGATCTTCTGCAATCACTCCCTCCGAAGCGGAGCATCATACTCCCTCTGTCTTTCGTACTCTATGCACCGAAACATTCTGTGCTGGAGTGACAAGTAGTATCCATCTAGGATCACTGGATACTAAGATCCTCTATCTTGAACTTCTTCAAAAGTTCATCTTGCACCCATCTGTGAGCTTGTCATCCTCTATCAACCTTTTAGAAAAGGTTAAGATATTCATCAAGCTCATCATGTATGTGTTATCCCATGGGTGTCTTTTGAACTCATACAAGGCCTTCTTTCATTTGCACACATGATTATGCATGTCATGTGACTTCACTTCTATTAGCTATAAATGTTTCTTCGTAGACTATGTTTTCTCTTCGTGAGAAGCCTCATGCTACGAATCTTGCTTTGTATCCCACGATGTTTCCATCTACTGCATGATGGAACAATGACCTTCTCTTTAGGTCTCGATACTACGCCCTGACATCATTCTTCTTGAACCGGTCTTCCATTTCTTCTTAGTTACTTCTTCTTGTCTGGAAGGTTCTGCATCAATGATGTCACTGTATTCATCATATTATTCTTTGTATTAAAATGTCGTCACTTGTTCTTCAGAACAAGTCTTCATTCTTCTTTGCTTGTAGGTGATTATGTATGCGATCTTTCCTACAAGTCAAATGCATTTGTATGGTTAGAACATTTCATAAAGAATATTCATACTGGAAAATACTTATGCATAAATATATGATCATGCAACTACTTTAGCCAATACAACATTCATCCATATCTCACTAAAACTTTCTAGATGCCTTCCATCTCTACCAGGACAACATTGAGATTGTGCACTAATCCAATATGTCAGCAAAGAGGTTTCATTCTAGATAAGTAGCAATGGAGATTTGTATAGCACCATGAGCTACTTACCCATCACATGCATATTAGTAGTATACTGTCGTTAATGCAAACATCCTATCATGCATAATACATCAACTGAATATAAACAAATGCATAACAAAACAATATCATTAAATAACAATTAAATACGTGTCTTTATTTGTTTCGTGGGTAGACTGCTTCTTGATCCTTTTGCTTCATCGTCTTCTTGATTCATGGTAGCATCGTTTCTTATCCAAATGATATGCAGGATAAGAAGCTCTTCAAGAGTTGAGTTCTTCATATTCCTCATTGCTTGAGGGATATTCTTTGGATGGTGAGATCTTGATCTTCAATTGCTCCCATCTTCTCTTCTCTTCTTATGATTCAAGTTTCTTCTTCTTTCCAAAGTCTGCTGAAAGTAATCACTTCCTTCTAGAACACATTCCTTGAATAAATGAATTCCATGATCCTGGGAGGCCATTCAAGGTGGCCATCACCACTTCTGCTTCAAGTTGTTCTTGATTTTGAGAGACTCTTATGACTGCATGGTCTCTGCATTCTAGATCTTCACATTCTTCAACTGGTTTCTTCAGGTCATATTCTGATTTTTGTTATTCCCTTCAAATAGCTTGAAATTCTAGAAGACCTTCAACATCTTTGCTTGCAATAGGTAGTGCTCTGTAATGCACATGTGCAAGCCTTCTATGCCAAAGCTCATTTGGCTCTAAAATTTCATGGATCAAGGATTGTTCTGGATAGCCCTTCAATTTGTACAATCCTCCTTTTTGTTCTCCAATCACTACCGCATCATCGATAGTCTTTCCTTTTGGCCATATGATGACTTGACCATCTATGAATGCAACCCGCATTCCTTTTACATCAATGCTGAAATGGAGAGAAGGTTCTTCTTGAGTCCTAGAACAAACAATACTTCTTTCATTGTTAGAGACTTACCAGGGTCTTGCTTGTATGAAGATTCCCCACTACCTTTTATTGGATATTGGTAGTCATCTCCTAGTTTCACCTTGTGAGGTGATTCATGTTCCAACAGTCTTACAAAGGATTCCTTGAATCCGTCATAAGTTTGGAAGCCCCACTGTCTATAAGCCACTCATCACTTCCATGAGATATGTTACCTGTGAGAGCTGATATCAGAACATATTCATCCTTGCTTGAAGAATCTTCACTTTCATATCTGGATCTCTTTCTGGATGGTTCATCATCCTTTGCAGCATGAGCATGATGTCTTCTTTGGCCTTGACAAAGTTCTTCTTGTGAAAGGCTTCTAACCTCGTCTCCCTCTGAAACTGGAACCTCTATACTCATGTAGGTGTCCAATCCATTTTCTTCAGAGAGATCATATACTTCCAGGATTGGAAGTTGTCAACTTCCGCAAGCTTGTCACCAAGCTGATGTGATATATCATATTGAAATGAGAACCTCAAATGGAAATAGCAAAGGATTAGATCTTACCGATTTGAGGTGTCCGTCCTTGTCCCGGAGTTTGCTGATCTAGGGTTTGTCACAGAAACCCTAATTTTCAAAACTTGGAATATTTCAGATATAATTGGATAAACACATATATCTCTTCAAATGGAGCTGTCCAATGTACTCCTTTTCTGAAAACAGTGGAGGGAAGCTCCCGGAACAGGAAGCCCTAATTTTCCAATTTCTTTTGCAGAAATGCCTGTTAATGTTTCTATGATATCTCCAAAATTGATGCTCCTATTTGTTTGAAAGTTCTCACTGAGGTACCTCACATGTTCCTGATCCAAAACCGCAAGTTTCATCAGAATTGGTTTCACCATTTGATATTTATGATCCTTTTCCCAAGGTGACCTGTTACAGGACTGTTCAGAACAGCGAAGTTGTATGGCATGCCACGTGTCACTGGTTCATCATCTGATTCTAATATTTGGACCACTAAAATTAAATTCCGTGCCCTTTCTGGAACATCTTCAGGAATTCCATTTGGACCTCTGTAGCTCAATATATTGCAGATCTCCCCAGATGTCCTGTTCAGGGATGAATTCTGGAAGAGGCTGGAACCCTAACTTGGAGAGATCATATCTCCTGGAGTGCAACGAATCTGAGTCTAATTTTTGGAAATAGGATTAATCAGGACTTTATATTTGGCCCCTCCAAGTTTCATTTTCTGATACTTTTCTAATCTCATAATATAGGGACTGTACCAAAACTTAGCAGTTTTAGTATTTAGGGTTTCTCCTAGCTCAGGGTCAAACTAGGGTTTGACTTTCCTGGAGTTTTACCCAACCAAATTTCTTGATCCAGGTCTCTAAACTTCTGTTTTGATGAGGAGAATAACCCTATGCTGGTCTCACTCAAAAATTCATCTTTTGTAGAAAGCCCTAATTTCTGCATCGAAGACTGAAAATGTTCGGAATCAAATTCTGCTTCGACAGAAAGATGCGCCCTAAGGAGGAGAGTTGTTCCACCTTACTTTTGCTGAAAATCTGTGGAGGAAGATCCACAAACTAGGAAGCCCAAGTTCCTGTAGCTGCACAATGTCTTCTTCTCAGGTTAGCTCTGATACCATGTTAGTTTTTCATCACATTAAGCTAGCATTATGATCTTAGGATCTTTTCACTAAGAGAATAACAAGCACAACAATAAAACATAAGCAAATCACAAGAGACAAGAGACACAAAGAGTTTTCCTCGGGGAAACCATAAAGGAGAAAACCCTGCAACTTCCTTAGAGATAAAATCAGCACCAAAATAGTAAGATATCTCCCAATAGTAGTGGCCTTCTAGTCCCAATATATTTCCTCCTCCACAAGTGCACCTCCCTTAAGAGAGTGAATGATGTGTGTGTTAAATAGAGAGTCTCACTCTCTATTTATATTCTTTCGTTCACTTGAATTGCATTTTCACACGTAGGCGCAACCTAATAATTACTACTCGAGCCTACACCTTAATTAGTGTATAATAACTCAAGTGCCCCAAAACTGTGGGGACTTACCTAATGACTTGATATGACTTGATTACATTATTAATCCTCTCGATCGGAACATCAGGGCATGACCACATGACTCAAATACATAATAGAAACATCCCGGAATAAACATCGGGTTACAATACATAAGATACATAGAAGAATACATTCCGAAGTTACATATACATCAACAGATATGAAAAAGGATCATGTAATTTATCCACATGATCAGTCTGAGCCATATATCAGTATCAGTAATGAAGACAAAGAAAACTTGATATCGGATCCTGATATCAGCAATGGGGAATACATCACATCTAACATAGATGATGGTGATGACTATTGGGATTTTTATGGATATCTTTTTAAGAATCCTATCTATGCTATATCCAGCAAGGGGAGTTTCTGTTTAGAGATTTGTGGAAGTCCAATCTACTATACTTCCATAGAGGGAAGCGTGAATCTGGAGACCTTGGAAAATCCTAGTATGGAAAAGCAGCATTCAAAACTCTTATATGATCATTTAGAGTCATATCATGCAGATCCGCACAAGAGTATCAATAATGAAGACATGGAGAAGTAGTTTTGTGAAAAGACAGATGTGATGCAGTTATTAGAATATCAGTCTCAACTATCATCTTCACATATAGAGTTTCCTCATGACTTGGAGCTGCTTGGCGCTTATACAGTGAATTATCATCCAGTAAGCCTTGATGATCAGTATGATGGTGTAGTCAATCTGCCTCATCATTCCAATTTGTACATCAACCCTATCCAGTCATGGATAGAAGTAGGCTGCGCAGGCACTTACCAGTTTGGGAGGAAGTTTGATGACATTATTCATGCCTATGATTTCCCATCCATCCCGCCCATTCTGAATCATCATGCAGGTTTGCATTTTCTGA
>LPNX010317647.1:299598-390367 GCA_001517045.1 Pseudotsuga menziesii | reverse complement strand
AGTCTTGCTTTCCTATGTGCCTTAAAACACTGAAAAAGCAGGCAATAAAGCAGAAAAAGCAGAAGGGCACCTAGGAGGCCAGGAATAAACCAGATTTGATTCCCAAGGCTTTCCCAAGTGCTCCATAAGTCAATAATGGCAAGTTTGACCTCTATGGATAGGTAATTAGCAACTTGCACATGGTGGGACTCATGGACTAGGCAAATAAGACAAAATAAATGAAATAATGTCTAAGTGGGTAAATACTATGGGTTGATTATTCTAACAAATACATACTAATCCATAGATAGAAGTAGTAGCACACGCTTGGCAATCACAAGTCACCTAGAACACATTATTGCTCATGTCAAGTGCTACAAGTAAGCTTACTTTGCGAGTGCCCAATCACAAGTCACCCAAAACACATTATTGCCTGTGTCAAGTGCTACAAGTAAGCTTACGTTGGGAGTGCGCCCCACTTGAACCCTGGTGTTGAACAAATTGTCCAGACCATAGAACAGTCTCAGAAATCAAACTCGAACATTGTTGTCTGTACCACCCTAGCATTGATATATTTGAATATTTTGATGAGGTGAATTCAAATACTCTCATGATCAATCTATGTGATGTGAAACAAAAAGGCCTATTTTTATGTTTCTTTGTTTGGATTACTGAAAGGAAAGGGGTGCAATGGGCTAGCCTCTAGAATAATACAGTGTTCCACATATTCAATAGTTGCTAGTTTTTAAGTTTTAATGGTTTGCTAAACTGCAGCTCTTACTTTTGAAAAGGAGTGGCCAAATTATCTGTGCAGGTCTTTTGGGTCATCATGTTCATAAACTCATCGAGTGTTATGAGGTATGGTTGATTTATTATTCCATCTTTTATAATCTATTTAGTAAATAGTTGTGCTTTCCATTATGAATCCATAGTAGAAAATAATGATCTGTCTAATTCTTGTTTATTTAATTAGGTTGTTCTAGGAGTTCCAAAGATTGGACAAGGATACAATCCATCAAAATGGACATTGGAAGTGAGTTCCATAGCTGCTGAGGAAAGACTTGGTGTAGAGTTTGCTGAGATCTACAAAAACTCAGCACCATATGAGTATGTAACATAATTGTAGGAACTTGTTTGAGAAAATTATTTTTTCATTATGCATATCTAATTTTGTTACCCCATCTTTGACGATAACATGATTTTTCCAAAGAAAGAAATTGCAGTGTTGTATAAACCTTATTTGACTATAATATTGTTCTTCTTTCTAGATGGAATCAAGCTCTTATTAAATAGTTAAGCACCCCTGCTCCTGGCTCACAGGATCTGAATTTTACAACATAGTATGCATAGTCCTTCATAGTTCAGTGCATGAGCTCCCTTTGGAAGCAACATTGGTCATATTGGAGGAATCCACACTACAATGTTGTGTGGTTTTTCTTCACTACAATGGTTGCCCTACTATTTGGGACCATATTTTGGGACCTTGGAACAAAGAGGTCAGAATATCTCTTGCAAAACTGGTAGCCACCTCAATTTCACATTTTGTTTTATCTATTATTTATTAATTTATTTCCCGGTACATGTTTGAAGTCAATAGAGTTACTTAGTGTAATGACTCTATCCAAATTGAAGTCAAAATTTTCCCAAACTATATATTACTGAGGCTATAAGGTGATGTTAGATAATTTGTTGGTCACTCAAATGTAGCTTATTGTGGATTAAATATGACTTAAGCACTGTTGGATTAAATTACACTTAAGCACTGTTGTATATGAAAACTGTACAAAAACATAGGAAAATAAAATTTAAATTTTGTTGTCTGTCAATTGCACACCAGCAGCAGAAATCTTTCAAAAGCTGTCTCCTCACTTGAGAAAGTGGGAGAGGTGTGACCTTGGGGGCAAGCACAGAGCTAGGTACTGTCACCTACTCCTAACTCCTCCGTTTAGGCTAACTCCTAACGAAGCCAAGGGGGGTAGTCCCTAACAAAGAGTTTTCTATGGCTCAATGTTTAAGTTAAGTTTTGGATGTTTTGGATGTGGATGGGTGTTGTTTAGGAGTTGTTGTGATTTAAAATGATTAATATTAAGGAGATGATGATTAATTAAAGAAATCCATGTTGTTAAGAAGAGATCACACATATAAGCAAAGATTCCAGAGTTATACCTTAAGCATTCAAATATAATCAATTGAAATGGAACATACACAATTGATCAAGATAGAAAATTAATCAAATATAACAAAGGACCAGTGCCTTATGGAGTCAAATAAGTGCGTGAAATAAAGTCTAGGAATTTAAGCTAGTGAGTATTAGGTTTTCCAAGTGCTCTTGGTAGATTTTAAGAGTTTTTTGTTTGTGATCTTCACTTATGGTGGCTGGATGTCCTAACCGGTAATACCTTCAGTGGCTCCGTTCGAAGACATGACGGACCTATCTGGGGTCAAAGGTAAGTGTTCAACAAACTTAACTACCAGTTCCCAGTTTAGGTAGCCCGGCGCCCACACTTGGAATTGTCCCACATGCCTCGGTATTTATCGAACAACACTGGTGCGTTGGTTATGGGGAAATGTTTTAGTTAAGTTCCTCTTATGGGGTTTACAGATCCAATGTCGTTTCTGGGTATTCCGATCGAAGATCGGTCAGAGCATACTCCGACAAGTAGGGAATGGGGTTAATTAATTAAAGGGGTGTGAGTTACAAATTTTATTAAGTTAATTAATTAAAACTCTCCGACAGAGAGTGCTCTTGACCTTGTCTTATGATAGTGGTTCAAGAGACTTAGCTAATCTAGATGAAACTAATGTAGGGGATATGCAAACCTAGGATGATCTTCGATAGAGAGTGCTCTTGACTTGTGTTTCTGCAAGTTCAAGAGTCTTAGTTATGAGGATTAATTGATCAAACAAGCACACGATGAAATTAGTTGATTGGAATCTCCGACAGAGAGCACTCTTGATCCACCTTATGGTGTGATTCAAGAGATTTGCACAATTGATTTACTTAGAAAGGTAAACAATTAAAAGAACTGAGTAATCAATTTAATTAAAAAGTGATGAATTGACAATTAGTACTCTAATATTAATAAGCAAGTCTAATTTAAGCATGAACAAGTAAACACAACACAATCCTCCCCAAATGGGGGAGGATGAGAGTGGGGACTTCAAAACCCCACTCAAGCACAAGATATTTATTAAACTTTATTGCAATATGCCTTAAGGATTTTAATCCTTGAAATGACTTTTCCAATGAAAACAAAGTAACTCTACACTTATTAAAACTTATAAAAAGGAAAATGCTTTTTCTTTACTTGAAACTTTTCTTGAAATTTTTCTTGAACTTTGTAAAAAGAGAAAAAAAAAAGATTGAATGAAAACAAAAGAACAAGATAAAGGAAGGCTGAAAATAAGAATGAAAAGATAGGAAGAAGGAAGGAAAACAGAAAGAAGGTCAAAGACAAGAACATGAAAGAAAATGGCAACCAACTATGAGGCCAAAGGAGTATAAAAAATGATGAAAACGGGGCAGTGATGAAGAAGGAAGTTGTCTCTCATAAAAAATAAAAATAAAAGGATAGTGAACAAAAAGTGGCCAAAAAAACCAAAAACAAGATGGAAGAAGGCCCAAAAACTAGGGTAAAAAGAGGCAAAAAAGGGGCATAAACTCATTAGAGGAAATTTGGGGTCTAAAATGGGCCTTATAAGAAAACGTGCCAAAATAAGTTTTTGTGAGTTGGAATTCAAGAACCAATAGAATTTCAATAAAATAAGTCAACCATAATGGTTGAATTGACATATTTGTCATTAAAAAAAACTACTTTTTTTTGTTCGTATTTTTGACATATCTCATTGTGTTTTTACTCAAATTTCGATCGGGAGAGCTCGTTGGATGCAGAATTTGATTCCGCATCCAACGAGTACCCACACTGCATACTTTTGATGGACCCTGCTACCCCAAAAACAAGAAATACCTGAAAAAATGTGATGATGATGTCATCATCACGTTTTTTCAGGTATTTCTTATTTTTGGGGTAGTGGTGTCCATAAAAAGTATGCAGTGTGGGTACTCGTTGGATGCGGAATCAAATTCCGCATCCAACGAGCTCTCCCGATCGAAATTTGAGTAAAAACACAAGGAGATATGTCGAAAATACGAACACAAAAAGTAGTTTTTTTCTTTCTTCCTCCAAAATTAATCAATATTATTTTATTATTTTAACTATTATTTTATTATTTTAACTATTATTTTATTATTTTCCTTAGGAGGCCCATTTTAGACCCCAAAATTCCTCTAATGAGGGTACACTAGGCCTGTCCAAAAAGAAGAAAATGAGTGGTAAGAAAGAATAAAATGGGGCGGTGATGAAGAAGGAAGATGGCTGTCATAAAAGTCAAAAAACAGGACAGCGAACAAAAAGTGGCCAAAAAGGGAAAAAACAAGGTTCAAAACGGTCCATAAATTAGGGCAAAAAAGAAGCAAAAAGGGGGCATAAACCAGGGTACACTAGGGCTGTCCAAAAGGAAGAAAAGGAGTGGTGAACTTAGGAAAAAAATGGGAAGCGAAGAAGAAAGAGTGAAAAAAGACAAATAAAGCAAAAAGGAAAGGGGCTAGCAAGCAAGGAAACGAAAGGAGGTCAAAGAGGAAAAAGAGAACAAGAGGAAGGAAGTTCGGTAACCAGCTGTATTGTTTAATCTTTGTTGATGGAAGGAAGGAGAAACCCTGACTGTTGTATTTCTTTCTTGGATTGAGAAGCACTTAGGAGAACCTGCAAAATGAAGGAATTAGATGAAAATAACCACTGGTTCATGAAGAAGAGCTTGATCTTTAAGCTTGACTTTCACCTTTGATGATCTTTGCAAAACCCTTGAAAACAAAATTAAATCCGAACAAAATACTCATAAACTAGATTGTTAGCCCTTCAAGAGTATATATTGAATAATTATTTAATAATTGAAAAAGAGAAGCGTAAGAGAGATATCACCAAAAGACGGTGTGAATCCACAATTCCAATAGCTCATACATAGACCTCCAAAGTCACAACTTTATTCCAATCTTTAAACAAATATTACAATAATTTTGGCAGAGTGTTCATACCCAAAATATCCATCCAATAGAGCTGAAAGAGCCTCTATTTTAACAAATGAGAGAGTGCTAAAACCCTAAAACCCTAAAACCAACCCTAACCAGCTTAGCCACCTAACAAAGAGCCCAGACCTAAATCAGAGAACCGAGAGTGAGGGGAGGCCTCCACCTAGGCAAGGCGCCCCCACTCCAAACCTGTGCACTGAAAACAAGCCAAGGATGAGGCCACATGTGTGAGTCTGGATGTAGGTAAGCTCATCCTTTAGGTCTGGCAGGAGCCTGAGCTAGGTTTGGGAATCCCACTGATGGTTTAAGCTTCAGTATTCACCTTGATCAAATCACTGGACCAATGAGAGCTCTCCATATCATCTTTAGCTGGAGATGACATGTCTGATAACTGATAATAAATTAATTTCTCTCTTAATGATGACTGAAGCTGAGTTATGATAACTCCAATCATCATAAGTGTTCCATGAGATGTCATTTAGTCTTTTATTTTACTAAATTTTGATTAATTTGGAGAGTTTTAGTTTTCTCCAAAATAATCATTTTTTTTTTAATAAAAATCATTTTTTTACTAAAAAGCATTTTTTACTCAAAACTGACTTTTTTGAGTAAAAAGGCATTATGTGTCTGATTGCTGATCTAAAAGTTGGTTCTGACTGGATAGATAATCAAGAATGAATTTTGGCTTAAGGTTAGAGCCTTCAATCACTAAATTCTGAGTCGAGATCACGAACGAGTTTTTTCCATTTAATTTATGCAAAAATTAACCCAAAAAACTTAGGAAAAGTAATTAAAAGTTAAATATAATTGTTCACTCTTCGAAAAAGATTTTTTCGTTTTTTTTTTTTTTTTGTCTCCAGATGACTTAGGACATGACCATGATCTATCTAAATAATGTCTAGTAGGCTTATAGCACTCAGTTGGGCTCTAATAACCCCACAAGGCCTAGAATTCAACATCGAGAATTCCAGCTTTGGAGGAAGCAGGAGAAAACCTCGTTAATTATACTCGACTAAAGGCAAAGCATAATTTTCAGGGGCAAAAAACTCCCTAGAATACCCTATTTTCAATTCTACATCTTAGGAGACCGAACCATTCAAAAATATCCTACTAGCACATTTTATTACAAACTTCGCGGGGCCATGGTCTAAATTATTCAAATCAAAAAGTGACTAGCCAATATTGGCTAGACAAACAAACAGATCAACTGATACACTGGAATCGGACTTTGAACAAGTCTGTCAACTGACGGCTCCTCAGGTAACGCAACTATGGTACAAAAAGTTGGATAACAAATTTTAAATATAAGATTTGGAGAAGAGAAAACCATTGTCATACTTGAAACATAGGACTCAGAAGGCAAGCCTGCAATGCCAAAATTTATAGATAGTGAGAAGCTAATGTAAACTAGGAAATATGGTAATTTTTTGGTTAGGGATTCGATCTTAACAAAGTCATATCATGATTTTCTCTTTGAGATCATGTGAAATAGAATATACATTGTCTAGGGATTCGATGTTACTAGCAGGGGGAGCATACATTAATCCATCAGTTGACAAATGGATAGGAGCATATTAATAAATTAAGGTTCAAATAAAAAGTTAAAATAATACTCAGAGCGAATGTAAAACATTAATACCAGGTTCAATTGGCTCTAGTGCATCACAGCCTCATAGCCATGAAGTGAATCTTGGAGGAAGATCAACACATCCTAATTCTAGCAATGCCTTAAGTCGTGGGGGAATCTTTATAGAGCATGATTCTGGTAATGAAGTAAGTCATGGAGGAAACTGAACATAACTTGATTCTTATTGTTTCAGGCTCTTAAACTTCTGTCCTTGTTCTAGAAATGAAATGAAAGTTAGAGGCTGCTCAATAGGACACGATTCTTGTAATGAAGCGAATCATGGAGGTAGTTCAACAAAGCTTAATTCTTGTTGTTTAGAGATCTTATACTTGTGTTGTTGTTCTAGAAATAAAGTGAAATTTGGAGGCGGCTCAACAGAACATGATTCCGGTAATGAAGCAAGTCGTGGAGGCAGCTCAACAAAGCTTAATTCTTATTTTTTCGAGATCATAAACTTATGTCGATGTTCTAGCAATGAAGTGAAAGTTGGAGGCAGATCAACAGAACAAGATTCTGGTAATGAAGTGAGTCATGGAGGAATCTCAACAGAACTTGGTTCTTGCTATTTCTAGGTTTTAAACTTGTGTTGTTGTTCTAGCAATAAAGTGAAACGTGGAGGATTCTCTACAAAAGTTGCTTTGCACTGATTCAGATTTATAAGCTCGTTTGTCTCTTCCAAAGTTGAAGTGAATATTGGAATGAGATCAACAGAACTTGATTCTATCCCATTTGGATTCTGAATTAACCCATGTTGCTGCTCATGAGAATCAAGAAAATGAACAATTTCCATTAAAGAGTATAAATCACGTGTACGAGTGTCATCATCATCCCACCGAGCTGCATTGGTCTTTGACCTATATGCATTTGGATAACCAGATTAAACAGGAGGTCTCAGTACTCTTCATTTATTTTAAGGATCAATACTTCAAAAATTATTCACCTAGCTTGAGGTTTATGCACGCCTATGCGTTGGGAGGTAGAGGATTATTCGCAAATGATGATGCTTCTTGGTGATTGGTTATTTTGTAAGATATTTTCTCCGTATAGTAGTTTTGGCTTGAAAGAGTAAATAATTAATGGCTTCATAATTCAATTGAAAGCAATATTTTAGGTCTGTAAAATGATGTACAAAGGAAAAGCACTTAGATTTGGAGAAAAAAAGAAATTAATGAGCTAGAAATCACCTATACTCGGGACAAGAAGCCGCATGCTTTATCAACTGTGTAGAATTGCAGAGCAAGTTTAGATTTCTTATTTTTATTTTGTTGCAGAGGTTACAAATTATGATTAGAGCAACGTTATAGGATGTCCTTTATACAAGATTAGACAAGCGTTACAAGATCTACCTCATATTAATAACTGACATAATATAGACAAATGTTACAAGATCTAAACAATATTATTTTTGGCCGAAATAATATGGAAATAATATGGACAAACATTACATCCACAAATGTTAGAAGATCTCCATCATACTAGGTTGTAGAGCACCTCTCGGTGCAATAATGAATTAATTCATTTTCTTGTCTTTTCATCATTTAAAGCTCTTCGCCCTGATTCCAGCGAGCTATTATTCTAAGGTGTTCCATCAAATAATATGATTGATATGACATCTTTAGTGACTTTAATTAAATTATGCACAATAATTTTCTCAATTTATAGGAATCGTCGAAATGTAAAGGAGCCAAGAGAGAACTGTGCAAAAGTGATCCTGATGGTGAATAATGCTAATTGGACTAAGTTGGGCCCCACGAAACTCCTTCAAGCTCTCTGGTAAAATTATCACACTCCTTTGACTTGCTAACACAACCGTGAAAGTCCTCTCCAAATGCATAATATGGAGATCCAAAATTGGGGACATTACACTTAGCATATTGAGAAATCAGTCTCTTGTATTGCTTCCAACTTATAGTCTACTTTTTGTTCCCCTAAAAACTTTTTCTGTTGTTCTCTACAGGTAACGTAAATTATTCCTTCTCTAAACATATTTTACCTCTACTCTTGAATGTTGGCTTATTCTTCAATGTCTTTTTATAGAGGAAAACACTGAGGGTAAGTGTCATGCCAAATGAAAAATAGTGATGGACCTAGAAAATACAAATCGCGAAGTTGAGGGTCTTTGAGCCTACTCACGTGCGATTTGGAGTATAGCGAGAAAATGCAATAAATAAACTAAAAAAAAACTCTCAACAACTTCAATGGGATTACTAAAATTAAGAGTTGCAGAAATATTTACATGTTTCTTTAAGGGGATGACCATGTATGATAGCTCCTCCGTTAACACTTTTTTAGGGTTCAAATCCAATTTATGTAAAATAGGTGAGTTGTGAGGCAAATTCCTAACACCTAATTTTATAGGATAAATTAATAAAGCATATTTGATCAACTAGAAGCATTCTTTGACAATAATCCAATACCAAAAAAAAATCACGAGATGACATGAGAGGACATATTTAATTAGGCATTTTGTTAAATAGTTTGTGTGCAAAGTATGACAATGTTTAAAGGAACTCATCTTGGTGAAGCTATGTCAACTGGTGCAGCTAGACGTTTGATGGTCATAGATCATGAATATATTTAAGTTATATTGAATTTAGAAAACCACCTCACACATATGGGACTTGTAGGGACTCTTACATTGTCGAAGGATAAAGAACTAGCTATGATGCTTCTAGCTAGGTATCGATATGGTCCTGTTTCTAGTACCTAATTCGTAATTGACATAGGAAACTAATTTTCCTTTGGAACGTGCTTAAACAAGTTTGCTTCATTGGTGCAGCAGGGATAAAGATGGAAAAGAGAAAATTTGTGCATTGCTTTGTTGGATCTCTAAAGATTGAGGTGCATGGAACCAATATTGCTAATAGAAGGTAGACAATTTACAAAATTCACACTTCATTGAAAATTTGCAATTTTCCATGACACATTAAAAAATGAATAATTCATATACTTCTAGCTAGTCATCTTTTATGTCGTGACTAAATTAGTCATTTATGTTAGTCATTTTTAACTCTGTCACATATTATCTAGTCATATTTGTTAGCTGGTAACTAAATTAGTCGTTAATTTTAGTCGTTTATAGTTGGGTTGATAAAAATTTCTCATATTTAGTAGTAAATCACTTGAAAAACCTATCGTGACTAGAATTTTTAGTCACCTATTAGCTAATTCCTCATTTTGTACTAGTGAATGAATCATCTATCCTAGGGAGTAGGCAACGGTTCTTTATAGTCATTTTGTTCAACTAACAGTAATCAATGCACATCTACGTCATACCATCTTTCTTCTTTACGAAAAAAATCGGTTCTCCCCAAGGGGACACACTGGGCCAGATATACCCTTTCTCTATTAACTCTTGCTACTACAATTTGAATTCAACCAATTCTGGTGCACTCATGTGCTAAGCAGTTTTGGAGGCTTGAATTGATCCTTGGGTTAGTTCAATGGAAAAGTATAGGTCGCATTTCATAGGTAATCCGAGGATTTCCTCAGGAAACATGTCCTTGAATTTTTTAAGAATGGGGAAGTATTCTATGCATTATTCTCTATCTGACTCTACATATCGGATGTTCATTGCAAATAACTTGTAGCCCTTCCTCACACACTTCTTCACTTGTAAGGCATAGATTTGTCTTACAGAAACTCTCTTGGGGATGCCTTAAACCTTCAGTTGGTTCCCTTGGATATCAGTACACAAGATAGACTTGTGTAGACAATCGAGCATGACATGGTGCTGCTCCAACCAGCCCATGTCGATAAGAATATCGTATGATCCTAAAGGTAGGATGTTCAGGTTAATATTAGCCACCCCTAAAACCCTAAAACCCATGACAAGAAACAGATTTCATACCAAGATGTACTAGTTGGCAAGAAAACTGATCTTTCAACATCTCCATTCGTAACGGAAGTCTCAGCATTACCTCCTGTGTTCTAGTTTCACATGGAAATATGAACAGGTATATATTATTAGGAGATGAAAATGAAGCCATGTATAAATAATCTAGAGGACAATCATCGAAGTAAAACATAATCTATATAAATAAAATACACATTAGCTTCTATACTAATGATTATTTAGGACTGAATCAGAAGTTATTAAATAATCTAATATAAAAGCATAGAAAATGTTGTCTACAGAAATATCAATAACAAATGCTAAAGATAATTGGATGAAAGTACAATATGCTAAAACCCTAGAGTCACTTACAGGAGTGAGTGATTTACTCAATTTACTTGAAGAAGCTGATCCAAGCATGGAAACCTCTGCCATTGGTGGAGGTAAACAAAGTCCCTAGTCTTGTTGTGAAGGATTTGTAACATCATAGAACTCCTAAGTTTTGCTTCTAGAAAAATAAGACATAGAAAATAAAAAATCATAAAAGCTAAATGTGAAATATTTTTTAAAACAATTTTTTAAAACAATTTGACCACTGAAGGAAACTTGTTCGGACCAGACATTGGTGAGTTGACAAGCAGCTCAGATGATCGAACAGAGGTTAATATGTGGATGGTGTCAAAGGGCTCAAAGAGAGAGTATTTACATTCAAAATTGTTAGACATTTTTGGAGATGAGTTTGAGAATACAAGTGAGAACAAACCCGAGTTTGAGAATACATGCAAGAAGAATCAACAAGTTTTTGAATAGTCAGTGATGGATTTGAGAGAAAACACTAAAGAGCTACCAATTTTGCAAATTTCGCTGAGCAACATGGTTCATTGTTTGTGGTCAATTCCTCCTCAATCATGGATTGCAGGCCTACAAAAAACAAGTATGTTGAGTATCTTCCCATGATTGGGGCTTGCTCCTATCCTTGTAACCAAGCACTCAATTACTAGTCCTAGAATTTCGGTTATCAATATTTTACCCCCACATGGTTTCGGCCTAGAATCTAACTAGTGAAGGAAACTTGTTTGGACCAGACATTGGTAATTTGACAAGCAACTCAGATAATCGAGCAGAGGTTAATATCTGGAGTGTGTCAAAGGGATCAAAGAGACATTCTTTACATTCAAAATTCTTAGAAATTTTGGGAGATGAGTTTGAGAATACAAGTGAGAAAAAAACTGAGTTTGAGAATACAAGCAAGAAGAATCAGCAAGTTTCTGAACAGTTAGTGATGGATTTGAGAGAAAACACTAAAGCGCTGCCAATTTTGTCAAATTTATCTAAGCAACATGGTTCATTGTTTATGGTAAATTCCTCCTCAGCCATGGATTGCAGGCCTGCAGAAAACAAGTATGTTGAGTATGTTACCATGATTGGGGCTTGTTCCTATCCTTATAACCTAGCACTCAATTACTAGTCCTAGAATGCCGGTTATCAATATTTTACCCCCACATGGTTTCGACCTAGAATCTGACCACTGAAGGAAACTTGTTTGGACCAGACATTGGTGAGTTGAGAAGCAACTCAGATGATCGAGCAGAGGTTAATATGTGGAGTGTGTTAAAGGGCTCAAAAAGAGAGTCTTTAAATTCAAAATTGTCAGACATTTTGGGAGATGAGTTTGAGAATACAAGTGAGAACAAACCTGAGCTTGAGAATAAAAGCAAGATGAATCGGCAAGTTTCTGAACAGTCAGTGATGGATTTGAGAGAAAACACTAAAGAGGTGCCAATTTTGTCAAATTTCTCTGAGAAAAATGGTTCATTGTTTGCAGTCAATTCCTCCTCAGTCATGGATTACAGGCCTACAAAAAACAAGTATGTTGAGTATATTCCCATGATTGGGTCCAGTTGCAGTAATGGTACCTCACCACTATTCTGAGATTTTTCCTTGTATAAAATATAACTATTAGAATTGACCTTGACTGAACTATCTTAAATGTTGTTTCATATAAAACCTAAAAAAAAGTAAAAAAAATACTAAGTTTAAACTTGCAATACCTCACTCTCATGCAGAAGGTGTTGATGTCTTTGTCCAAGGTATCGAGAAGACTAATAGCCTGTATAACCATGTTATCTACTCTATTGACATTGAATTTCATGTTTGATCTACTGTAGCTATTCCAAAGACCGAATTGAGCCTTCTCCAAGTCTATGTGATTCAAGATATGTGATTAAATTACAACTGAAATAAACATTATTTCATTTCAATAAACAAGTATCTATTTGATTCGAGTCTGTACCCATGGAAGCTTTAGCAGCTTCTATGATATCCTTGGCTTTGTCTTCATCTCCAGTTATTTCTATTAATTCAATTAAAGAGTCAGCCGATAAAGTGGACTTATCCTTCACAAACATTGCCACCCGTGCATATATATAGTTGTCATTAATAATCTTAACCGGCTTAGCAAAATTCCATGAATACCATTCCCTGCAGATAAATCACTAATTAATTAATGCTGAAGCTAGAGAATCATCAAATAGGGAATGCAATAAGAAAAAACAAGAAAACACATTACACTCTAGTCTATACCCTGTTTTTGGACAATTACTAGTCGTAGAATGTTAGTTATCAAGATTTAACCCCCACATGGTTTCATCCTAGAATTTGACCACTGAAGGAAACTTGTTTTGACCAGACATTCGTGAGTTGACAAGCAGCTAAGATGATCGAGCAGAGGTTAATAAGTGGAGTGTGTCAAAGGGATCAAAGAAAGAGTCTTTACATTCAAAATTGTCAGGCATTTTGGGAGATGAGTTTGAGAATACAAGTGAGAACAAACTTGAGTTTGAGAATACAGGCAAGAAGAATCAGCAAGTTTCTGAACAATCAGTGGTGGATTTGAGAGAAAACACTAAAGAGCTACCAATTTTGTCAAATTTCGCCGAGCAACATGGTTCATTGTTTGCAGTCAATTCCTCCTCAGTCATGGATTGCAGGCCTGCAGAAACCATGTGGGGACCTCTAGCACTCTCAATGATTACTACTTGTAATTTTTACAGTACTATTTGCCATTTTTGGCCACTAATGGACTTTCACATCTAAATTAAAGTAACCATGTGGGGACCTCTCATATGTTGACCAATGAATATTAATAAATGTCCATGATACATAAGTATAACCCTAAACCTACTTTAAGTATAAAATCTAGTAATGGTACCTCAGCATGATTCTGAGATTTTTCCCTGTATAAAAGAAAGCTGTTAGAATTGACCCTGACTGAACTATCTTAAATGATGTTTCATATAAAACCCCCAAAAAAGTAAAAACAATACTAAGTTTAAACTTGCAATACCTTACTCTCATGTAGAAGGTGTTGATGTCCTTGTCCAAGGTATCGAGAAGACTAATAACAGCCTGTATAACCATGTTATCCACTCTATTAACATTGAATTTCACGTTGGCTCTACTATAGCTATGCCAAAGACCCAATTGAACCTTCTCCAAGTCTATGTGATTCAAGATATGTGATTAAATTACAACTGAAATAAACATCATTTCATTTAAATAAAGAAGTATCTATTTTATTAGAGTATGTACCCATGGAAGCTTTAGCAGCTTCTACGATATCCTTGGCTTTGTCTTCATCTCCAATTATTTCTATTAATTCAGGTAAAGAATCAGCTGATAAAGTGGACTTATCCTTCACAAACTTTGCCACCCATGCATATATATAGTTGTCATTACTAATATGAACCAGCTCAAGAAAATGCCACGAATACCATTCCTTCAAGATAAATTACTAATTAATTAATGTTGAAGCTAGAGAATCATCAAACAGGGCATGCAAGAAGAAAAAACAAGAAAACACATTACACTCTAGTCTGTACCCTATTTTTGGACAATTACTAGTAATGGAAAGATGTGAATGCCGGGCTTTTGGCTTTGCTTTATGAGTTTGTGAGAAATTTATGTAATCTTCTTTGTAATATTAAGAAATGCAACTGCTAACACAAAATGTGTTTACTGATTTCATTTGACAGATCTGATCTATCCTTCAATTTGATGTTGATTTAGTATATTGAAGTAATTTTCAGATATGTTCTAGCTTTCCATTTATTGTTGAGCTACTACATGTAAGAGCATGTTGGTCTCATTTTTCTCTTCTTTGTAATAGAATGATAAGTGGTTGTTGTGCTGGTAATTTAGTGTCGGTGTTGCTGTTGATTTAGCTCACTGATCTAACTTGTCATCCATTAATTTTATTAGATCTATTACTTGTTTACTGTTGGCTTGGTCTGATGTAGTGCCTACACTATTAAATGTTCCGATAGTGTTTTGACTAATGCAGATCTGAAATGTTTCTAAGAGTTTCATATATTTTCAAATTTCAACCATTTGATTTGATTTCTACAAGTGCAGATCCACTATCATGAGGTGAAAATCTAAAAGAATGAATCAACATGCAAGTATGCCCCTTGGTTCTTGAAAGGCATCAATATGAGCTGCAAGAATCTTATCCACTTTTTCGGGGAGTTATGGCATTTGAAAGTAATATTTAAGGAAACCCTAGACTTAACAGATGATGTCGTCTTTATCCAAACCTGTGAGTAGCTTTGTAATTGGCATAGATGGTGTGTCAATTAATGGTTGTTATTATGCAAGCTGATGAGATCCTTTAATAACTCAATATTTAGTGTTTAGTAACTCGTAATCATAAGTGTCACTCATTGAGGATTGTAAACCCTATTTTCTAAAATAAAATAAGTGAAATCACAAGTTATAAAATGGCTCTTAGGCATTAGAGTAGGGGCCTTTTGTGAAGTGTGAAATTGCAGGTTCCCTGTAAGCGACTATTTGGGCCCAGTGTTGTGTTCAAACTTCATACTGCCTTGGATTGGGCTTGAGTTGTCATCGATACCTTCTTAAGAAGTTCTAGACTTTATGTGCTGATGATTTTGAGAATGCTCATGGTATTGTTTCTAGAATTTCTGTTATTAGTGCCAATTCTAATGTTGTTGGATTTTAGGATTATCGCTGATGCTTTTGTATTTGATGTTTGTTGCTTTTAGCAACCATCAATTTTCAATTTAAAAAAAAGGATCAGATTTTATGTTTGGCTCATAAAGATGGTATCAGAGCCACTTTCTTGGTCTCATGGGAGAAAACTTAGTAATGATTAATTCTTTTTCATAGAGGTAGTGAGTTTGGTGACGCTCATTGATGAATATTTGGACATATGTATAGGCAATAAATGGACTGTTATTTTTTCAAACGAGCAAATTGCTCACTACTATAATTTAGAGAAAAACCACTTATTCATGATAGTAAATTCTTTTTTATGCATCACATATGCTTTGACAATCATCTATATGATTCTCTAGTGTTTTCTGATAGAGCAGGAATTTGTCTAAATATAAATGCAGGTCTTGCTAATATTAAAGTTGAATTCATTTGCACCAACAATGGCCTAAATAGTGCAGCTTTTATGTCACTGGAAGGAAAATATAGTTTTACAAGAGTCACTACATTTAGGAAATATAACTTATAAGTTGGTTGTTTCCCATCTAGTGTTAACAATTTTACTTTTGCTTTGATGTTGCACTAGTGCTTCGATTGAAATTTATACAGGATCTCAGTATTTGTGGATCAGTGATATGCAAGGAAGGATGTCACTTGATTTCTATTTCACTTACTTCATTGGCTATTAAAGAATTGGAGAAATTATACTCCATCAATATCAACATTGACACTTTTTATTGTGGGAACATAATGTTCACCCCCAAAAGGTCATCAAAAGCATATTAAGTCTACTCATTTTGTGGTTGCTTACATCTTCTAGAAAAACAAAGAACCCACACATTTGCTGATTGAGGAAGTATGGGAAGGGAAGCATGAATAAAACTTAGATGGATGGGAGAAGATAATGGGGAGCAAGCATCTTAGGGTTTGAACTTTGAAGGACTAGGCATGTATCTTTCTAATGCAAATGCACTAAACATTTGAATCTTCTCTGACATGAATCCAACCAAATCCTTGGATGCAAATGTAACAGGCATTTGAATCTTAATCTTCTATGATAGGAATCCAACCAGAAGTATCTAAAAATCCTCTCATTGGTTACTCTATTCCTCCTAATCTCCTTAATTTATTTCTCTATTGTTTCAAATAAAAAAGCAATAATTGTTGTAACACTGCAAATTTCCAACAAATCAGGAGTGTTGATGTCAATTGGGTCTACCTTGGGTGGTTGAAAGGAAGAATTGTTATCCTCCCCACCATGTTCAAAATGTCCAGCAACAACAATCACCTTCTCCATTTATTCTCTTTACTGTAGGAGAAAGTGGAAAACGGCCTTTCCTTTTTTTCAGCTCTTTCTTTCTACATTATACCATCCTACATTGGATCATAAAGTCTACAATCCTTTAATGTTGTGTGGATGCGATAGGTAGGTATTGGAACATTTTTCCATATTAGTAGCTAAGAGGTAAGATTGTATTGAGTTTGGTAAGTCATTTTCTGAGTTTTGCATGAGAAAAGAAAATTATGGAGATTAAAAACCTTAAAATGGGAGGTGAGGCCAAGTGGAAGCTGCTACTGGAGACAAAGTGTGACAAGCTTAAACTACAATTATAGATGTAATGATGCAAATCAGGATGATATTATTAAAAATTGACCTAATGTATAGTCTGAGGACATAGAGAGAAGTGCAACACTAGGGCTCAAGAAGGAAAATATATAAGACAAGTCCAATATAAATTCTATTGATGCACCCTACGATGTAGAGGATTTTACAGATATGAGGTGGTTTTCACACCTTAACTCTACTTATCAATTCCAATCAAGGTTACCAGAATAGGACCAGAACCAGTAGAACTGGCTGGTCATACCGGTTTTGACCCCTCACCCATTCAAATCAGCACACAGACACGAAAATGACTGGTTCTATATGAAACCTATTTTTTTGCCAAAATCGACAGGTTTTGTACGGATCTGTATAGCGACGCAATTGAGGCAGATTTTTTGAATTTATTAAAAAAAAATGAAAAGTTAGTGGAGGGAGGAAGCATCTAGAAAACAAGTATAATTGATGTGAATATTCCACATCAAGAGGAGGTGAATATCGATGTTTGACATGTGCCTTCTAGACCAGGGGATTCAAGCCAGGTGGGCCAATCCTGGAATCCCTATGTTGAGGATGTAGGGCCTCTGAGCCTGAGTTTGAGCATGAGGATTCACATCATTCTGTTAAATGATTAGATTGTGTAATTTTTACTATCTAGTCTAGAGTTATTTTTGAACTCTATAGACCATTTAGAGCCTTTTTGTTGATGTATTTTGATTCATATATGGAGTGCACTTAGTGCTATTTTGGTTGTATACACTCTTACTTGTTATATATATGAGAAATTTTGAAAATTTGTGTATAATCGTCAAACTGGTTTTGACCCTTCACCGGTTCAAATAAGCACACAGACCTAGAAATGACTGGTTCTGTATGCAACTAGTCTTTTTTGCCAAAATCGGCCAGTTCTGTACGGATCTGTACAGCAACACAATTGAGGCAGATTTTTTGGATTTATTAAAAAAAAACAGAAAGTTAGTGGAGGGAGGAAGCATGTAGACAAGTTACAATAATTATAATTGATGTGAATATTCCACATAAACAGGAGGTGAATATTGATGTTCGACATGTGCCTTCTTGAGTAGGGGAGTCAACCCAGATGGGCCAAGCCCATAATCGACATCTTGAGGATGTAGGGCCTCTGAGCCTGAGTTTGAGCATGAGGATTCACATCATTCTGTTAAATGATTAGATTGTGTATTCTTTACTATCTAGTCTAGAGTTATTTTTGAACTCTATAGGGTATTTAGAGCCTTTTTGTTGATGTATTTTTTATTCAAATATGGAGTGCACTTAGTGCTATTTTGGTTGTATACACTCTTACTTGTTATATATACGAGGGATTTTTCAAATTTGTGTATAATGGTTTGGGTTCACATATATGCACATGAATATATATAATTTTTTTAAAATTTGAATATTTTATGTATTTTTGGTGGCCTGGTTTTGTGATTTGGTTTTTTCCCAGTTTCGATCCAGCACCAGCCTGGGTTTCGGTTTTCAAGGTCGGTCAGTTTGACAACCGGTTTGGTTCTTTTCACTTTGATTCTAATATCTATAACATCACCATATACAAGACTTCAAATAGTAGTTACAAGGCCTAGGACAACAACCCTCTATCAAAGTGTTGCACCACAATTAACCAGTTAAGAAAAAATCAACAAGGAAATCAATTTAGCAGATCTCAATTAGTGGACCTAGACATTATGTCGTGGTGTTGCTTATTGAGGACCAAATGCCAATCTTATGAAAAATTATCTTATGTTATCTGTAGCACAATTTTTGTATTATATGTAAATTGCAAATCTAATTACTTTTTTTTCTCTAAGACTTCTGCAATAAATTAGGGTGGGTATAGGATCTTCTGAACACATCACAATACTGAAGATCATATATCAAATATATTTAAATTTGAAAATTTAGTTGCTACAAATAAATGCACAATTGTTATGTCATTGCATATATGTCATAGAATCTTAGTATTTTCATTTAAAGCGCAAACATAGTACTTTTCATACTTGCAAAAGGGGATGGACAACAATAAGAAATGAAAGTGATATCACTTTTTTCGAAAGGAATTTAACAGTGGTATGGATTTGTGGTAGGAAGTTTAAGGATAATATATGTTCTAAGGGATAAACTAGAGCATAAGTTCATCAACTTGGATGAGATCTAACACAAAAAGGCCATTAAGGTGGGTGAAACAGTAAATTTAAAGCATCAAATGCCAAGGTATCCAATAGGGTGTTCCTCTACTACAAATAAGGGGATGAGTATGTTCGAATATACTTGAATGTAATTACAAAATCCAAAGAAATTATAGGAGTGTTGGGCCTTTAAAGGAATCCACTATTAAAATCAAGAAATTTCCACCTCACACTATATTTAAACAAAATTTCAAGATGATAGACTTCAAGTGAAATGATGGCAATACGAGCAGAATGGTTTTGACCTCTTAATGTTGCGAGAAAGAATCATCTGGAAATCCCCCAACTAATAAAACCACTCCTTGAAGGGAAAATCCTAGTAGAGGAGTGGCCATGCGCATTACAGATATCTTCAATCTAAAAGAGAGCCTGTAGGATCACATTCCTTGGACAAGTTGGATATATCTTAACAGAATTGGTTCACTAAACCTTTAAATAGTTTCTAACTTGTAAAAGTTATCTTCATTTAACAAGAAGTGAGAAGTGGCATCCCTTAGGCATTTAGAGTACTTCTCGTGATATTTACCTTAATGTAATAGTGTGTGATCAGAAATAGTGGGAAGGCTGCAAAATGATTATTCTCAAGGACTTTTTGAGGATTCTCCTTAATATCACTATTTTTTATAGACTGAGCCTTGACACATAACTCTGTTCATATGAAGGGTTTCTTCATGATGGAAAATAAGTTAAGCTCGAAATGTACATAATTTTTGCTACCTTAGGAGAGAATTATGTTAACGGTCCTCAAATAGTTAAATAGATGTGTCACATGCGTGTATAAACTAAAGTGGGAAATAAAATTATAAATATCTCCATATAGGTAAAGAGATGTCACAATGATGCATATGCTAAAGTGAGAAGTAAATAAAATAAAATAAACTAGCATAGACCCATCTTAATCCTGGATCTTTTAAGCTCTAAGAGGCTTGCAAATGTTTTTATTTTTATCCCAAGTGGCTGTATTATAGAAGCAACTCATGATAGTAACCATGTTGGGATTTTCACTTGATGGTTGCATTTGATTAAACACTTTCAAAGACACAAATCAAACACACATCCTGGGAAAACCCAGTAATTATGACATATGATGAGACTACAGAGAAGCCATGGAAGGAGAAAGTGACCCACCAAAATAAAATTAGATATCTTGATTGAATTTTATTTTGATCTAGTGAAAAAATAAATGTATTGCACCAATAGTGGCCAGGTCCATCTACATATAACTTATCTGGAAATATTCAACTTTAATATGTTAAATTGAAGTTTTGCAAATAAAAAAATTTAACAAATAGCTCTATCTTAACTCTATATATTTAGGTACTGAGATCAATTCTTTTGATTTCTATGTTTATTAGATCTAGAGTTAGTTAAGATGAATCCTTACTACTTTCTTTTGATTTATGTGTTTATTAGATCCAAAGTTAGTTAAGATGAATATTTACTATTGAACACAATAGCCATGACTAGATTCATGTGATTTATCTATCTAGTCTCATAAATCATAGTCTAACTGGATTACATAATCAGTCTAATTCAACATAATTGTTGATAAAGAAGAATGAATCAGAACATTAAGGTGATAATAGTAAGTTTTACAGGGAAAAGCTGAAAATGCAATACATACTAATCCATAGATAGAAGTAGTAGCACACGCTTGTCAATCACAAGTCACCTAGAACACATTATTGCTCATGTCAAGTGCTACAAGTAAGCTTACTTTGCGAGTGCCCAATCACAAGTCACCCAAAACACATTACTGCCTGTTTCAAGTGCTACAAGTAAGCTTACGTTGGGAGTGCACCCCACTTGAACCCTGGTGTAGAACAAACTGTCCAGACCATAGAACAGTCTCAGAAATCAAACTCGAACATTGTTGTCTGTACCAACCTAGCATTGATATATTTGAATATTTTGATGAGGTGAATTCAAATACTCTCATGATCAATCTATGTGATGTGAAACAAAAAGGCCTATTTTTATGTTTCTTTGTTTGGCTTACTGAAAGGAAAGGGGTGCAATGGCCTAGCCTCTAGAATAATACAGTGTTCCACATATTCAATAGTTGCTAGTTTTTAAGTTTTAATGGTTTGCTAAACTGCAGCTCTTACTTTTGAAAAGGAGTGGCCAAATCATCTGTGCAGGTCTTTTGGGTCATCATGCTCATAAACGCATCAAGTGTTATGAGGTATGGTTGATTTATTGTTCCATCTTTTATAATCTATTTAGTAAATAGTTGTGCTTTCCATTATGAATCCATAGTAGAAAATAATGATCTTGTCTAATTCTTGTTTATTTAATTAGGTTGTTCTAGGAGTTCCAAAGATTGGACAAGGATACAATCCATCAAAATGGACATTGGAAGTGAGTTCCATAGCTGCTGAGGAAAGACTTGGTGTAGAGTTTGCTGAGATCTACAAAAATTCAGCACCATATGAGTATGTAACATAATTGTAGGAACTTGTTTGAGAAAATTATTTTTTCATTATGCATATCTAATTTTGTTACCCCATCTTTGACGATAACATGATTTTTCCAAAGAAAGAAATTGCAGTGGTGTATAAACCTTATTTGACTATAATATTGTTCTTCTTTCTAGATGGAATCAAGCTCTTATTAAATAGTTAAGCACCCCTGCTCCTGGCTCATAGGATCTGAATTTTACAACATAGTATGCATAGTCCTTCATAGTTCAGTGCATGAGCTCCCTTTGGAAGCAACATTGGTCATATTGGAGGAATCCACACTACAATGTTGTGTGGTTTTTCTTCACTACAATGGTTTCCCTACTATTTGGGACCATATTTTGGGACCTTGGAACAAAGAGGTCAGAATATCTCTTGCAAAACTCGCAGCCACCTCAATTTCACATTTTGTTTTATCTATTATTTATTAATTTATTTCCCGGTACATGTTTGAAGTCAATAGAGTTACTTAGTGTAATGACTCTATCCAAAATGAAGTCAAAATTTTCCCAAACTATATATTAATGAGGCTATAAGGTGACGTTAGATAATTTGTTGGTCACTCAAATGTAGCTTATTGTGGATTAAATATGACTTAAACACTGTTGGTCAATACCTTCCTTCATACATTTGTAGATTTACTTCTTTAGCATGCTACTTGTTTTGAAATCTACTTGGTATTCTAATTGCTAAAAACACTTCACTACCAAATAAATACCCAGACTGAGTAATAAAATTGAAACAATGGATACTTATGACACTGCCAGTTATCTAATAATGGTTTTAAGGTTTTCTTGGAATCAATGAATGGACATTTTCGACATAATGCACACATATCATTCAAAATAGAGAGGAGTGAACATATACAACACATGATTCAGAACAAATATCTTCTCAACATCAATCATAGGACGGATAAGTATAATAAGTGAGCACAATACATGCCTTGAAAAGAGTAAGTTGCCTAGATTGTCATGAGAAGCCCCACACTGTAATTACCCGCATATAAGGACAACATACTTGAAATTACTTCAGATCTGGAACTGTTGGAATGTGGCCACTTGAACAAGTATATTTCAGCAGTATATTAACATATATATGTGTGGCTATAAGAAAAACCCACACCCAGCTGAGAGATAAATGTAAAGATATCGAAATGACCGCCTTCTTTCAATGGTTATGGGAGTATATAGTTCTGTAGAAATCTTCTTGAAGTTCACGGAATGATATAAGATGATTGTAGGAGAGATGTTTTGGTTCCTGTAGTAGTTGATATATTTTCACAATTTTTCCCCAAATCAGTCTTGGCTTATGAACAATACTCAATGAGTAGATCCCAAATTAGTCAACCAGTATACTAAATACTTCCTTAATAACAAGGATTTATACCACCAAACACCAGATAAGAATGTAGATAATAATGCACCAGTTTCACAAATTTTATGACAACCCTTTTTATTGAGAAAACTCAACACTATGAAGAACTAGCTATAAGAATGGAACACCAGTCTTATCCATGTTAGAGATGCTGCACTCCCAACCTAACCTCGTTATCTTAGGGTGGAGAGAATTCGACTGATTATCAAAATGAATGTCATTATCTTTGTACTCCTCTGAGACTTTGAACTTGACGAATATGTTTAGCGGTATAGGTAACTATGCAAAGCCAACTGAAGGGCCAAAATTGCAGTAGAGCTTGTTGATACCAATATCAGGATTTCTCTTAGCATCACTAGAAACCTCCAAATTATTGATGCTGGTCTATATCTTCCCCACCATCGAGTAGGTGTAGGTATCTCATTAGAATGAGTCAAAATATTGTAGCAGCTTGGTCCCGATAACAAGAGGAATATATCCTTAACACAATGGCAAACTTGTGTCTCTTCTTGGAAGATGATATAAGAGTTAACAAATCATTGATTTCTTCTTCAACAGTGCACCCCTGTTTACCAAACAATGTAAAAACACCATGTCAAAGATATGCATTATCATTTCTTACCAATGACTTGGATAGTGGATGGTGAATACAACCTCTTCTACATTGAGATCCCTGGTAGCTATGATTTGTACTTTCTCCAAGTATGCGTCCTCCAACTTTAAAAGTATATGAGATACTGGTGTGCTCTTCCTCAAGTAGCAAGGCATCCAAGAAAAGGGCGCACCCTCCATATTTAACATGGAAACTCTTTAAATTTCTCAACTGTAAAGATATATGAGCTACCGGTGTCCTCTTCCTCTAGCACCAATATATCCAAGAAAAGGGTGCGCCCTCCATATTTACCATGGAAACTCTTTAAATTTCTTAGATATGGAATGGAATGGAATGAGTGATAGTCCAAATATTACAGCAATGTAGTGCACAAGAGAGAAACCTGAGATGGCTTCTCCTAGGGTAGATTTGTCTCACTACAAAAGCTTTCTTCAGGAGCTCTTTTTCATAAATGCAAATTGACAAGAATCCAGAAAGAAAGAGCTATGTCTCTTTCATATATTTTTTTTTCTATTTTTCTCATTTATTAAAAGTGAAATAACTTCTTAATAAGAAAGTACTTTTTCATCTTTTATCTTCATGTTTACCTTTTTTTCCTATTTTTTTCCTTTTTACCCTTTTAAGAATAATAAGTGACTTTGTCAATAGTTACTTTATTAATTTATAACTCAATGTCACTTTATAAAAATACATTTTTCTCTAGGTGACATTAAACTAGCCTAGATCCAAATCCTAGGCTCTATCAAGCACTGAGAGGGATCAAATCTCGTGAGGTGCAAACCTCTTTTCAAGTATTGCATGCAATGAGTTATTCGAGGAGAGGTTTACACCTCGAGAGATTTGATCCCTCTAGGTGCTTGATAAATCCTAAGATTATATTTATTTTCTTGTCGTTTTAAACATTCTTCACCAAGGTCTCTTGAATTTCATCCCAATTTTTTTCAACACTGTATATGAAAACTGTACAAAAACATAGGAAAATAAAATTTAAATTTTGTTGTCTGTCGATTGCACACCAGCAGCAGAAATCTTCCAAAAGCTGTCTCCTCACTTGAGAAAGTGGGAGAGGTGTGACCTTGGGGGCAAGCATAGAGCTAGGTACTGTCACCTACTCCTCACTCCTTCATTTAGGCTAACTCCTAATGAAGCCAACGGGGCTAGTCCCTAACAAAGAGTTTTCTATGGCTCAATGTTTAAGTTAAGTTTTGGATGTTTTGGATGTGGATGGGTGTTGTTTAGGAGTTATTGTGATTTAAAATGATTAATATTAAGTGGATGATGATTAATTAAAGAAATCCATGTTGTTAACAAGATATCACACATATAAGCAAAGATTCCAGAGTTATACCTTAAGCATTCAAATATAATCAATTGAAATGGAACATAGACAATTGATCAAGATAGAAAATTAATCAAATATAACAAAGGACCAGTGCCTTATGGAGTCAAATAAGTGCGTGAAATAAAGTCTAGGAATTTAAGCTAGTGAGTATTAGGTTTTTCAAGTGCTCTTGGTAGATTTTAAGAGTTTTTTGTTTGTGATCTTCACTTATGGTGGCTGGATGTCCTAACCGGTAATACCTTCAGTGGCTCCGTTCGAAGACATGACGGACCTATCTAGGGTCAAAGGTAAGTGTTCAATAACTTAACTACCAGTGCCCAGATTAGGTAGCCCGACGCCCACACTTGGAATTTTCCCACATGCCTCGGTATTTATCGAACAACGCTGGTGTGTTGGTTATGGGGAAAAGTTTTAGTTAAGTTCCTCTTATGGGGTTTAGAGATCCAATGTCGTTTCTGGGTATTCCGATCGAAGATCGGTCAGAGCATACTCCGACAAGGAGGGAATGGGGTTAATTAATTAAAGGGGTGTGAGTTACAAATTTTATTAAGTTAATTAATTACAACTCTCCGACAGAGAGTGCCCTTGACCTTGTCTTATGATAGTGGTTCAAGAGACTTAGCTAATCTAGATGAAACTAATGCAGGGGATATGCAAACCTAGGATGCTCTTCGATAGAGAGTTCTCTTGACTTGTGTTTCTTCAAGTTCAAGAGTCTTACTTATGAGGATTAATTGATTAAACAAGCACAAGATGAAATTAGTTGATTGGAATCTCCGACAGAGAGCACTCTTGATCCACCTTATGGTGTGATTCAAGAGATTTGCACAATTGATTTACTTAGAAAGGTAAACAATTAAAAGAACTGAGTAATCAATTTAATTAAAAAGTGATGAATTGACAATTAGTACTCTAATATTAATAAGCAAGTCTAATTTAAGCATGAACAAGTAAACACAACACAATCCTCCCCAAATGGGGGAGGATGAGAGTGGGGACTTAAAAACCCCACTGAAGCACAAGATATTTATTAAACTTTATTGCAATATGCCTTAAGGATTTTAATCCTTGAAATGACTTTTCCAATGAAAACAAAGTAACTCTACACTTATTAAAACTTATAAAAAAGAAAATGCTTTTTCTTTACTTGAAACTTTTCTTGAAATTTTCTCAAACTTTGTAAAAAGGGAAAAGAAAAAGCTTGAATGAAAACAAAAGAACAAAATAAAGGAAGGCTGAAAATAAGAATGAAAAGATAGGAAGAAGGAAGGAAAACAAAAAGAAGGTCAAAGACAAGAACATGGAAGAAAATGGCAACCAACTATGAGGCCAAAGGAGTATAAAAAATGATGAAAACGGGGCAGCGATGAAGAAGGAAGTTGTCTCTCATAAAAAATAAAAAAAAAGGATAGTGAACAAAAAGTGGCCAAAAAGGCCAAAAACAAGATGGAAGAAGGCCCAAAAACTAGGGTAAAAAGAGGCAAAAAAGGGGCATAAACTAGGGTACACTAGGCCTATCCAAAAAGAAGAAAATGAGTGGTAAGAAAGAATAAAATGGGGCAATGATGAAGAAGGAAGATGGCTGTCATAAAAGTCAAAAAACAGGACAGCGAACAAAAAGTGGCCAAAAAGGGCAAAAACAAGGTTCAAAAGGGTCCATAAATTAGGGCAAAAAAGAGGCAAAAAGGGGGCATAAACTAGGGTACACTAGGGCTGTCCAAAAGGAAGAAAAGGAGTGGTGAACTCAGGAAAAAAATGGGCAGCGAAGAAGAAAGAGTGAAAAAAGACAAATAAAGCAAAAAGGAAAGGGGCTAGAAAGTAAGGAAACGAAAGGAGGTCAAAGAGGAAAAAGAGAACAAGAGGAAGGAAGTTCGGTAACCAGGTGTATTGTTTAATCTTTGTTGATGGAAGGAAGGAGAAACCCTGACTATTGTATTTCTTTCTTGGATTGAGAAGCACTTAGGAGAACCTGCAAAACGAAGGAATTAGATGAAAATAACCACCGGTTCATGAAGAAGAGCTTGATTTTTAAGCTTGTCCTTCACCTTTGATGATCTTTGCAAAACCCTTGAAAACAAAATTAAATCTGAACAAAATACTCATAAACTAGATTGTTAGCCCTTCAAGAGTATATATTGAATAATGATTTAATAATTGAAAAAGAGAAGGGTAAGAGAGATATCACCAAAAGACGGTGTGAATCCATAATTCGAATAGCTCATACATAGACCTCCAAAGTCACAACTTTATTCCAATCTTTAAAAAAATATTACAATAATTTTGGCAGAGTGTTCATACCCAAAATATCCATCCAATAGAGCTGAAAGAGCCTCTATTTTAACAAATGAGAGAGTGCTAAAACCCTAAAACCCTAAAAATAACCCTAACCAGATTAGCCACCTAACAAAGATTCCAGACCTAAATCAGAGAACCGAGAGTGAGGGGAGGCCTCCACCTAGGCAAGGCGCCACCACTCCAAACCTGTGCACTAAAAACAAGCCAAGGATGAGGCCACATGTGTGAGTCTGGATGTAGGTAAGCTCATCCTTTAGGTCTGGTAGGAGCCTGAGCTAGGTTTGGGAATCCCACTGATGGTTTAAGCTTAAGTATTCACCTCGATCAAATCACTGGACCAATGAGAGCTCTCCATATCATCTTTAGTTGGAGATGACATGTCTGATAACTGATAATAAATTAATTTCTCTCTTAATGATGACTCAAACTGAGTTATGATAACTCCAATCATCATAAGTGTTCCATGAGATGTCATTTAGTCTTTTATTTTACTAAATTTGGATTAATTTGGAGAGTTTTAGTTTTCTCCAAAATAATCATTTTTTTTTTTAATAAAAATCATTTTTTTACTAAAAAACATTTTTTACTCAAAATTGACTTTTTTGAGTAAAAAGGCATTATGTGTCTGATTGCTGATCTGAAAGTTGGTTCTGACTGGATAGCTAATCAAGAATGAATTTTGGCTTAAGGTTAGAGCCTTCAATCACTAAATTCTGAATCCGGATCACGAACGAGTTTTTTCCATTTAATTTATGCAAAAATTAACCCAAAAAACTTAGGGAAAAGTAATTAAAAGTTAAAAAATAATTGTTCACTGTTCGAAAAAGATTTTTTCGTTTTTTTTTTTTTGTGTGTCCAGATTACTTAGGACATGACCATGATCTATCTAAATAATGTCTAGTATGCTTATAGCACTCAGTTGGGCTCTAATAACCCCACAAGGCCTAGAATTCAACATCGAGCATTCCAGCTTTGGAGGAAGCAAGAGAAAACCTCGTTAATTATACTCAGCTAAAGGCAAAGCATAATTTTCAAGGGAAAAAAACTCCTTGGAATACCCTATTTGCAATTATACGTCTTAGGATACCGAACCACTCAAAAATATCCTACTAGCACATTTTATTACAAACCTCGCGGGGCCATGGTCTAAATTATTCAAATCAAAAAGTGACTAGCCAATATTGGCTAGACAAACAAACAGATCAACTGATACACTGGAATTAGACTTTGAACAAGTCTGTCAACTGACAGCTCCTCAGGTAACCAACTATGGTACAAAAAGTTGGATAACAAATTTTAAATATAAGGTTTGGAGAAGAGAAAACCGTTGTCATTCTTGAAACGTAGGACTCAGAAGGCAAGCCTGCAATGCCAAAATTTATAGATAGTGAGAAGCTAATGTAAACTAGGAAATATGGTAATTTTTTGGTTAGGGATTCAATCTTAACAAAGTCATATCGTGATTTTCTCTTTGAGATCATGTGAAATAGAATATACATTGTCTAGGGATTCGATGTTACTAGCAGGGGGAGCATACATTAATCCATCAGTTGAAAAATGGACAGGAACATATTAATAAATTAAGGTTCAAATAAAAAGTTAAAATAATACTCAAAGCGAATGTAAAACATTAATACCAGGTTCAATTGGCTCTAGTGCATCACAGCCTCATAACCATGAAGTGAATCTTAGAGGAAGATCAACACATCCTAATTCTAGCAATGCCTTAAGTCGTGGGGGAAGCTTTATAGAGCATGATTCTAGTAATGAAGTAAGTCATGGAGGAAATTGAACATAACTTGATTCTTATTGTTTCAAACTCTTAAACTTGTGTCGTTGTTCTAGAAATGAAATGAAAGTTAGAGGCTGTTCAATACGACACAATTCTTGTAATGAAGCGAATCATGGAGGCAGCTCAACAAAGCTTAATTCTTGTTGTTTAGAGATCTTATACTTGTGTCGTTGTTCTAGCAATAAAGTGAAATTTGGAGGCATCTCAACAGAACATGATTCCGGTAATGAAGCAAGTCGTGGAGGCAGCTCAACAAAGCTTAATTCTTATTGTTTCGAGATCATAAACTTATGTCGATGTTCTAGCAATGAAGTGAAAGTTGGAGGCAGATCAACAGAACAAGATTCTGGTAATGAAGTGAGTCATGGAGGAAGCTCAACAGAACTTGGTTCTTGCTATTTCTAGCTCTTAAACTTGTGTTGTTGTTCTAGCAATAAAGTGAAACATGAGGATTCTCTACAGAAGTTGCTTTGCACTGATTCAGATTTATAAGCTCATTTGTCTCTTCCAAAGTTGAAGTGAATATTGGAATGAGATCAATAGAAATTGATTCTATCCCATTTGGATTCTGAATTAACCCATGTTGCTGCTCATGAAAATCAAGAAAATGAACAGTTTCCATTAAAGAGTATAAATCATGTGTATGAGTGTCATCGTCATCCGACTGAGCTACATTGGTCTTTGACCTGTATGCATTTGGATAACCAGATTAAACAGGAGGTCTCAGTACTCTTCATTTATTTTAAGGATCAATACTTCAAAAATTATTCACCTAGCTTGAGGTTTATGCACGCCTATGCGTTGGGAGGTAGAGGATTCTTCGCAAATGATGATGCTTCTTGGTGCTTGGTTATTTTGTAAGATATTTTCTCCTTATAGTAGTTTTGGCTTGAAAGAGTAAATAATTAATGGCTTCATAATTCAATTGAAAGCAATATTTTAGGTCTGTAAAATGATGTACAAAGGAAAAGCACTTAGATTTGGAGAAAAAAAGAAATTAATGAGCCAGAAATCACCTATACTCGGAACAAGAAGCCGCATGCTTTATCAGCTGTGTAGAATTGCAAAGCAAGTTTAGATTTCTTATTTTTATTTTGTTGCAGAGGTTACAAATTATGATTAGACCAACGTTACAAGATGTCCTTCATACAAGATTAGACAATCGTTACAAGATCTACCTCATATTAATAACTGACATAATATAGACAAATGTTACAAGATCTAAACAATATTATTTTTGGCCAAAATAATATGGAAATAATATGGACAAACATTACATCCACAAATTTTAGAAGATCTCCATAATACTAGGTTGTAGAGCACCTCTCGGTGCAATAATGAATTAATTCATTTTCTTGTCTTTTCATCATTTAAAGCTCTTCGCCCTGATTCCAACAAGCTATTATTCTAAGGTGTTCCATCAAATAATATGATTGATATGACATCTTTAGTGACTTTAATTAAATTATGCACAATAATTTTCTCAATTTATAGGAATCGTCGAAATGTAAAGGAGCCAAGAGAGAACTGTGCAAAAGTGATCCTGATGTTGAATAATGCTAATTGGACTAAGTTGGGCCCCATAAAACTCCTTCGAGCTCTCTGGTAACATTATCACACTCCTTTGACTTGCTAACACAATCGTGAAAGTCCTCTCCAAATGCATAATATGGAGATCCAAAATTGGGGACATTACACTTAGCATATTGAGAAATCAATCTCTTGTATTGCTTCCAACTTATAGTCTACTTTTTGTTCCCCTAAAAACTTTTTCTGTTGTTCTCTACAGGTAACGTAAATTATTCCTTCTCTAAACATATTTTACCTCTACTCTTGAATGTTGGCTTATTCTTCAATGTCTTTTTATAGAGGAAAACACTGAGGGTAAGTGCTATGCCAAATGAAAAATAGTGATGGACCTAGAAAATACAAATCGCGAAGTTGAGGGTCTCTGAGCCTACTCATGTGCGATTTGGAGTATAGCGAGAAAATTCAATAAATAAACTAAAAAAAAACTCTCAACAACTTCAATGGGATTACTAAAATTAAGAGTTGCAGAAATATTTACATGTTTCTTTAAGGGGATGACCATGTATGATAGCTCCTCCATTAACACTTTTTTAGGGTTCAAATCCAATTTATGTAAAATAGGTGAGTTGTGACGCAAATTCCTAACACCGAATTTTATAGGATAAATTAATCAAGCATATTTGATCAACTAGAAGCATTCTTTGACAATAATCCAATACCAAAAAAAAATCACGAGATGACATGAGAGGACATATTTAATTAGGCATTTTGTTAAATAGTTTGTGTGCAAAGTATGACAATGTTTAAAGGAACTCATCTTGGTGAAGCTATGTCAACTGGTGCAGCTAGACATTTGATGGTCATAGATCATGAATATATTTAAGTTATATTGAATTTAGAAAACCACCTCACACATATGGGACTTGTAGGGACTCTTACATTGTCGAAGGATAAAGAACTAGCTATGATGCTTCTAGCTAGGTATCGATATGGTCCTGGTTCTAGTACCTAATTCGTAATTGACATAGGAACCTAATTTTCCTTTGGAACGTGCTTAACCAAGTTTGCTTCATTGGTGCAGCAGAGATAAGGATGGAAAAGAGAAAATTTGTGCATTGCTTTGTTGGATCTCTAAAGATTGAGGTGCACGGAACCAATATTGCTAATAGAAGGTAGACAATTTACAAAATTCACACTTCATTGAAAATTTGCAATTTTCCATGACACATTAAAAAATGAATAATTCATATACTTCTAGCTAGTCATCTTTTATGTCGTGACTAAATTAGTCATTTATGTTAGTCATTTTTAACTCTGTCACATATTATCTAGTCATATTTGTTAGCTGGTGATTAAATTAGTCGTTAATTTTAGTCGTTTATAGTTGGGTCGATAAAAGTTTCTCATATTTAGTAGTAAATCACTTGAAAAACCTATGGTGACTAGAATTTTTAGTCACCTATTAGCTAATTCCTCATTTTGTACTAGTGAATGAATCATCGATCCTAGGGAGTAGGCAACGGTTCTTTATAGTCATTTTGTTCAACTAACAGTAATCAATGCACATCTACGTTATACCATCTTTCTTCTTTACGAAAAAAATCGGTTCTCCCCAAGGGGACACACTGGGCCAGATATACCCTTTCTCTATTAACTCTTGCTACTGCAATTTGAGTTCAACCAATTCTGGTGCACTCATGCGCTAAGCAGTTTTGGAGGCTTGAATTGATCCTTGGGTCAGTTCAATGGAAAAGTCTAGGTCGCATTTCATATGTAATCCGAGGATTTCCTCAGGAAACATGTCCTTGAATTTTTTAAGAATGGGGAAGTATTCTATGCATTATTCTCTATCTGACTCTACATCTCGGATGTTCATTGCAAATAAATTGTAGCCCTTCCTCACACACTTCTTCACTTGTAAGGAAGAGATTTGTCTTACAGAAACTCTCTTGGGGATGCCTTAAACCTTCAGTTGGTTCCCTTGGATATCAGTACACAAGATAGACTTGTGTAGACAATCGAGCATGACATGGTGTTGTTACAACCAGCCCATGTCGATAAGAATATCGTATGATCCTAAAGGTAGGATGTTCAGGTTAATCTTAGTAAGGAAACCATTCAGGTTTACTTCAAATTCTTTAACAATTTATAAAACCTTCCATTTCGTACTGGTGGCTAACTATACAAACCAAGGTTTATCATGCTTTACTTTTCCTAACTTGCATAAATCAACAATATTAGGTGCAACATAGATCTAGCAAGCACGAGGATCAATAAGTATTGAAATAGAGGTGTTCAAGATCTTACCTTAGATATCAACCATGGTAGCTTGATGGTCCGCTTATCAGCCATTTAATGCTGTATAGATTCACCTGGTTCCTGCTACATCCTCAACAGTAGGTTCTTCTTGCAAGTTATGCAAGATTCCATTGTTCTTGTTCTTACATTCTCAGGCATAATACAGCCCATTGCATTTCCACCACTTGATTGCTAAAGGGGTAGCATTGGCTCCACTTGCCACTTGCTTATTACCTTTAGGAGCTGGTACATAAGGTTTCATAGCTCGTTTGTTACATTTTATGTTTGCTTGAAAGCTGTTATTTTGCTTTCTATAAGGCTTCGGGTTTGACCTAGGCTTGCGGTTATCATAAACGTTTCTAGACTTTTCTCTGTTTTGGTTCTGGTTTTCTTGCCGTAACTTCCCATGCTCATATCAGAGTATGGCCTTATGTAGTGTAGTATCCACCATCTTTGGCATGTCAAATTCAGTATTGTCTCGAAAACTGGGAGAAAGACATCCTAGGAACTGTTGGATCTTCACCTTCTCTTCTTTGATACACGATACATAATGCAGTAGATCTAGAAATATGTTTATAAATTGTGTCCATAGTCATGGACCCCATATGCAGTTCATGGAATTCTTTTACCTTGCGGTCAAAGAACCTTTCTGACATGTATTTTTCTTGGAAAATCTTTCAGAATTTTTCCCAGCTTATTTATCACAGCTCATATTTCTTGGTGTGCTTTAAATCTCGCCATCATCTTGCTACCTTACCATTCAGGTTGTAGATGGAAATCCTAGCCTGCATCACACTTGATTAGTTATGAACCTAGAAATACTTACTCATTCCCAACAACCATTCTTCAGCCTTTTCTCTCGTATTTACTTCACCTTCATAGGTCGGGGCTCTTATTATTTGAAACTCCACCTGAATACTATCATCACTTCTTTGTCTCTTTCTCCATGGACTAGCAGGACTATGATGATCTCCTTTAGTTGCTTCAGGGGTACCTTCTTTTTCTGCTTCTCTTGGGCTGTTGGCCTACTCATGGTATGGTTTCCTTTTGGATCTATTGGTGGATTGGGTAGGTTTACCTTGCAGGCTCCCTCCCGTCATGTTACGCAATAATGCTTCATTTATAGCTTGCTGTGCCTTTCTTTCATTTAGACTGTCTTCTTTGAAACTCTTCGTTTTAGCTTGAAGACTGTGCAAAGTTTTGAACACATCAGAGATTAGCTTGACCACCAAGTTCACCTCAGGAGTGGGGTTGGTCATTTCTTCTTGCTAGCTATTTTCTCTCTGTGTTCATAAACTGAACAACATTGTAAAAAAATTTCTGTAACAAATTTTTTTTTAATAGCAGCAAAAAAATTTGTTAGTAACAAAATTTACTTATCATACTTTATTTTCTCTGCATGAATGCTTGGTGCACTCATAAGGCTCTCAGTATTGAAACTGGGCACTGATACCACTTGTACTATCCCTAAAAATTGATTTTTTTTTTATAAGCTAGTAGAAAACTACCCAAAGAGGATCATTATTACTCCTACATAATTACATGTGCTACTTAACTTTCGATCTCTTTAGAAACTACTCATACTGTCTTCTTAATCTCTTAGCCGTTAAGTGATTATTAGTTCATTTATTTATTATGTATTAATTCTGTTATTTAAACTAATTGTGTATCTTAGTTACTATTGTCGGTGAGTTAGTGAATTGTATAGTTCAATGATTTAATTCTGCACATGTGTACTCTATTTATTAAGTATAATTAACTTAACTTTGTTGATGGGAATAAAGTGCTGGAGTGGTGGGACTAGTTCTCCCATGACGATCTGAGAGGTAAGATATTTCTTGGTTACGTAGGCTTACTTAGTTAAATTGAGCTAAAGGAACTTTCTCTTTTGTTTATGTAGTTCATTATTTGCGATAGGATTAGATGTACAGTGTGTTGACAACCTTGGTCGTCAATAACCTACTACTAGTTATTATGCTGCCTATCGACTTGGTTTTTTTCAAACATGGTAAGTGTTGTTATTGTCAATTTAGCCATTACGACTAAAGTTCCCGTACATTGATTATTCTTCATTATGGTCTTAAATTCGTCATTTTCAGATGTCATTAATATCTTTTCATGCTATGTATATTCTTACTATAAATTATTTTTAACACTTCCTATGTTATTTTATTGGCAGGTTATTTATTGGTTTGAGATCAGAGCTTTGGATTGATAATCTGAGAGGCTTACATGGCTTATATTGTATGCCATGGTGCTTAAGCCTAAATGCCTAAAGACTATGGCATTAAATCCTTGGTATTAAAACCTAAGTTCTAAACCTATGTACTAAACCTTATCTACATTCCTAAGTAAAGGTCTTAAACTTGAACTAGCACAACCTATGACTAAGTATTATGGTAATGATAACATGGTGCAAGCCTTGAAATATGATAACGTTGATGTTTAACATTTGGGCTGACATAGTATATGGTATGAACCATATATTACACGGTTTAAGCCATGGTATGAAGGGTGGTGACATTTGATACATTGTAACAAATCGTGACTATGGGAGTGGGTTTGTTGAAATGTTAATGGAATCTACACTTGTGCATTTAATGCTCTTCATGAATTGTGATAGCCTCTCCTTAGGATTGGCTCACGATAGCTGTGCAATGTATTTATCCTTTGGGGGTTTCGTTGTTTTCTTCTGCATAGTCATATGGCCATAAAGGTGACCTACAGCTTGTGAACGTAAGCCCACGTGAATGTATAATCCTACATATTAGTTTGGTATATGGTTTGTTAAGTTGGCATACTCCTCATCCCCATTTGGTTGTTGCTTGCAGGTGCCAAAAGGGATGGAGGGTGGCATGGCTATGACACAATTGGCTCCAAGTGTCACAATCATGGCTGCGGTAAGCCTGCTAATCAAGCTTATGCTTGTTAACCTTCAATCCTGTGGTAGAGCTATGTTTTCACCTGGTTGTTTTGGTTGGGGTTTGATGCTGCAACGAAATCAATTTCTCCTTTGGGATTGAATAAAGAATTGGTTTATTTCTAATGTTAAGGCATTATGCTGTGACTTTCTACTTAGGCCATTCAGATCTGTGTAGTGTTTATTTCGATTATGTAACTCATTAATGTTTTGGTTATTGGGATTTTAAAGCCATGCGATTTACTATTGCAAGAAATGGTGCCACAGCCCATTGGCACCCTGTGTAAAACCTTATCTTGGCTTTCAACGCCAACTGTGTAAAAACATTTGGGATTGTGGTGTAAATAGATGTATGGTTTTGATAATATGTAAATCTTAAACATGATATGTGGCGTATGTGACTTTACTCTTGCGTTTTTATGAGGCACTATTTTTAAATGAGTTGGGGTTTTCAATGGACAGAGGAATATGCCTTACAGGATGCTCTGTGCATAAATGCTATTGGTTTTTTTGCTTAAGAAATAATTCGATATATTGACACCATGGGAAAAGTCCATGCCTTCAATGGCATGAGCCTTCCCACAGTGTTGCAATAGCTTTTATTTAAATTGTTTATGGTACTTGTTTTCTATGTATTATGGCATTTAGAGTAGAAAGATGTAGACAACGTGGGTATAAGCCATACAGCCAATGGCATGTTCCTTTCCATAGGCTGCGATGGTGTAGCGAAGGGTTTAGAATAGTAGTGACTGTGTATTGTATTTAAAATATTACTTGGCCAAGGCTGTGACTGATGTGAGTACTTGGGTGTTAGTGGTTTTCGTGGTGGCGATGGTATGCAGACCCATCATGGAATTCATTATTCTTAATGTAATTTGGACTCTATAAATATTTTCAAGGGTTTCATTAAACACCAAATCCTGCATACTAATTCATACAGCGTGGACGGTGTGAGAATGATTATACAATTTGGTTGTTGTAGGTATAAATAATATGTATGGGTTATTTATTAGACATTGCCTTGGGTCTTGACATCCATGGGAATTGATGTCTAGAACTCTATTGGCAATGATGTTTTTAATGTAATGTAATGTATTTTGATGAATAACACAAGCTAGGCTTGCATGCCCACAGGATTTGATTCTTGCTTCTATTGCAATAAATGGATTTATGTTATGATGTTGAAATATGTAACTTGGTTTATGGTTATGTGAAGATGGTTATAATATGGATTTTTAAAGATATAATGCATGTGCTTTATGGTATTTTAATGTAGATTATAAGACTGTGGATTTTATGGCAGAGTCTTGGTAAGGACCACATGAATGGTCACGATATCGCTCTCTTTAAATTTAATGTGGTTTTCATTTACGTGGAGTATTTAAAATATAATTTGTTATATGATTATAGACCTTGAAAGGTCTTAAATGGATTATTTAATTTTGGAAATGAATGCATAGATAGATTTTTATAGAGATTTAAACTTGATAGTTTATTTATATGTATATATAGTTATCTTAAAAAAGGATATCTTTGGTTGTAAGTAATACCCTAGGGTATCTATATAGTATTTTTTTTTTTCTTTAAACTTACTCCTATGGTTAAATTTACTATAATATGAAACACATGTCTCTACTGACAAATGTAATATGTCAGTAGAGATATAATGGTAGGTGAAAAATTAAATAGCAGATCTAGATTTACCTAGTCTATAGTATAAATTTCTGAATATGAAATGAAAACAGAACACAAATTTTAAAGATGAGAACCTAGCTATAAACATCCTATGATAATATTTCCAATCCTAGGAATATTGAAGAGAGATAAAGACCCTAGCAAAATCTAGATAGAACATCAATTACCTAGGGTTGGTAAAATATGCAGAAGCTTTTAGATAAAGTAGCCTGCATTTACCCTAGAACTAGACTTTGACATACTAAGAATTCGTACTTGTAATTGATCTCCCTGAAGCTCTTTTAATGGCTGAACATACACACTTTTTAAATAATCAGCATTATCAATTTAAGACAGACTTGACCTCTAATTTTGATGACCAAATCACTGGGGAACTACCACATTCCTCCCAACCATGACTCGGAACCGTTCCTGGCTCTAATCTGGATCCCCTTGAGCTGGACTCCAACATGCAAGTAGCTTAGAGTTACTAGGGTAGGATTTTCTATGTTGTATTCAGATTTTGAATCAACCCTCTTTTCCTTCTAGGAGAAAATTCTCCAAGAAAACACTTGAGTGCAAAACCATGTAGAATAATAAGAGAAATTAGAACCCCCCAATCCTTTGCTTGGATTGAGTCTTTATAAGCATATTTTTTAGTCCAAGGGGTAGTTAAATCAAGAAATCCTTGATTTCTTGATTTAACCCTTTTTTAATTTACTGGGGTAATTTTCAATTCTTAGCCTAGGAACTTTTAACTAGTTCCTAGTTAGTCTTTCATAGTTATTTCACTATTTATTAATTAATAAATAATAATTGGTGGAGCTTCTCTTCTTTATTTATTTAATTATAGAATTAATCATAATTAATTCTTTATACATACTATGTATAAAATACATAGTATTAAAATACTTGTTAACAATTGTCTTCGAGCATCATGTATCATGATCCCTAGACTTAACGACCCTTCCTTACGAAGGTCAAGTAGATAGATGGCTTAGCTCTATTAGGATAGAAAACTCTAAACATCCTTGCATGTTGGATTTCCCCCGTATAACATGATAGCTCTTCAGTACTTTGATGAAAATACAGAAATTCAAAATTTCATTTAATCACTTATAAATAAGTATGATAATGATCAATATTTTTCTCTAGTCGTTTTCACTCAGAGGTTATTAAATTCTTTTCAGTAACCCCTAGCGCTTACTAGAGGCCATACTCAATGCCTATAGCAGGCAGTTACAAACATAGTGCAATTCCAGAGCGTTCGCTCAACAATAAATGCTAGGATGTACTTGTACGATACACCTAGGGATACAATGGCCAAATATCCGATGCTCCACAGCTTATGCTCAACTTCAACATGAAATGCTTTAGAGCGTATGCCCAACATTCCAATTATATTTTCACGTGTACCAGAGATTTATGCTCAACACAAATGTAAGTACTCATGTGCTTCAAAGCCTCTTGCTCAACACAAAACATCTCATTGATCATGTGCTTCAGGGTCCACGCCGAACACAAACATTTCATGAATCATTTGCTTTAGGGTCGACGCCCAACACAAACATATATATACATATATATCATCAACAATTGGTTTACACTCAATATAGAAAACAAATCATCATGTTTATATGCAGTGGGGTCTTTGACCCAATATAAAATAAAACATCAATATAATTATCATGATTAATAGGCCTATGCCTATCAACGGTCGGTCCAAAATTCAGAACATTACAGAGGAAAAGAAACATTTCCATCAAAGCCTCGTAATACAGTCCAAAATATTTGAAGAATGTCGAGCTAAGAGTTTCAATAATGTGCAATAAGAAAGAATTAAAACATTAAATAAATCAATGCACACGCAATCCAAAGGATTGGTTTATAATCTCAATTGACTCACAACTAATCCAAAGGATTCATATGGTATCACAATTGGCTAATCAAGTGAAGATGTTCAAAACATCAAAATAAATCACTGCACAATTAAAATCCAAAGGATTAATATAACATCACAATATAACATCACAAATGGCTCATCATCCAACTCGATTCAAAGCTATATCAAACAATAGCCGGTCATAATCATTTACGTGCATATCAATACAAGCACATTCAAACCATTTCATAAGCTTGGTAATAATTCCATTTGAAGGCAAGATGTGCCATCATTGTACTTTTGTGTACTTTTAAAGTGAACACGAATATGAAACATCTACATACTATCAAGTGAGGACAACCAATCCCATGCAATATGTTCCATATTTATTAATATTTATTACCAATCAATTTTCTTATATCTATGTGTAAATATATGATGTAAGTTGAGTTTTGTAAGTGGTTGAGACTAAAAACAAAGGCATTTGCCAAAGTATTATGTGGTATGTATTTAAAAATTTTGTTTTTTATAACTATTATGTATTATGTATTTTCTATTATAGTTATACAACTTCTCTTGTTTTTTCTATTATAGTTATACAACTTCTCTTGTTTTATTAATATTTTATATTAATTAAGAAGATTAGTTTTTAATCTAAAGATTACTTAAATGGTATATTGATAAATTATACACGTAATGATTATGTCAAAATTGATTATTGCACCGAAGAGGTGTATTCTATAGTCCACTAGAGAAGAGATGTATGACTCTTTTCATGTTCATCCTAGAGTTTACACGTGTCGTTTATAAAAAATAAAAAAATGTTATTACAAATAACATGTCGGCCTAAATTAAAGTTAAATTATTTAGAATTGCATATATTTAAAACAACATAAATTAGATAAATTAAAGTCATAAACATTCGATTACACATTTTGAGATTTGATCCCTCTTGGTACTTGGTAAATCCCCTTTTAGATAGATTTATGCTAGTGTATTAACAAGCACAATTTGAGAGATATATTGCACGAGTAAAGTTGATCTGAAAAATCTTACTCCTAAAAATTTTAATATATAATAATATATATTTATAAAAAGACCTATATATAATAGATTTGGTATTTTTTAAAATATTTTTATGAGTATAAAAATTGGATTTAATATTTTGAGGATATTATTTTAAGGTTGAAAATTTCTATACATAGTCCTCATTCTCCTAATGCTATTTTATACATTACGTTATTTACAATGGCATTGCAAGACAACCTTAACGTGAGTTTGTATGACTAAGTTATGGTTCTCTAAGTTGGCTCAAGCGGTTGATCATCTTGATACCAACACGATGTCTTTTAAATATTATTATTATGAAATGGATCACACATTGTTTTCTTTATTTTGGTATTTTTTTAAGTATATAAAGTTGAACAAGTGACTATAAAGTGTAATTTTGGGGAAGCCATGTTATGATGATTTAATGTTTTGAATATTTTGTATTTACTTAAGGAATTATACATATGTTTTCAAGGACAGAAACTTGAACCTTTACACACTATTCTATAAATCGAGTGATTTCAAGATGAAAATCCCATCACATAAATTTGAGTTAGTATGAGAGTGATGCTTCCTCCAAGTTAACCTATCATGTTGTCCATCATGTTACAAAGTACATGACACATTAGCTTCCAATTGTTCTATATGAGAAGCTAGTGACATGTGTACACTCAGAAAGATCATAGAGGGACAAAAACCCTAACCCTAATTGGGAGTTCATTCATTAAAAAAAACCTAACCGTGATCATATATTGATACTAAGACATGTTAAATACTAGGATATTAAGAAATAGATGATTTCCATTCTTATTGTATTGTAAACATTGTGGTATATTTAATTAGGGCAAGGGAGTGAGATATTAAAGAAGAATTGATTAATTAGAAAATGAGTAAGGGTGTGGGATGTCGGAGTAGAATTGACCAATTAGAAGGCCCTAACACAATATAACTTCACAGTTGGTTATTGTTTCATTTAATATACGAGATGATAATAAAAACAACATAATTTGTTAGTTTTTCCATATTGATTTTATTAAGATAGATATTATATATAGTACTCTAATAAAATCAAATTTAAATGTCAAGTAAAATAATACATAACAAACAAGTAAAATAATACATAACAAACAATTGACCTAAAGTTTTAAATTTTGTTCCTAAACACTATGTCAATGGAATAGGGATTTTTTTATATAAATGTTAACTATATCAAATCTTGTTTTAAAATAATACATTGAATATCACATAATTTATAAAAACTTATAAAAGTGTGTGTTAATAAGTGTTCAAATTCAATATCTAAAATTATCCAAACAAATGCACAATGCTAAAAACACTCTAAATCATTAAACAACTTTTCTATATACTATCATAGATGTATCTTAAGAGGGATCTACCAAGTGCCCAGAGGGATGAAATCTGTAGAGATGCAAGCCTCTTTTTACAATATAAATGTTGAGGAAGTGTGTAATGCAATGTTTATGGTTTTAATTTATTTAATTTGTGTAGTTTTATATATGTTATTCTAAATATTTTAAATATAATTTGAGATCCCATGTTATTTTTTAATTAATATTTTATTATTTTTTATAAAGGACACTTGTTAGCGAGTTACACATCTTCTCCTTGAAGATAATGAGCTATTTTTAAACAACCTTCACTAACTATTAAAAAAGTAAACACTAAATAATTACTTTTGAATATCAAATTTTAAAATAACTAATATTTTGTAGAACTCATTATAGAACCCTAGAATTTAAAATTAAAATATTCAAATCATGAAAGCATTATTGGAATTATATATATGTAGAATCCCATTTTTGTATTTCCTGAAGCTCTTCTTTCATATTAATCTATCATTTTTTTAAATATTTTGACACTAGGTGTAATATCCTGAATTTTTTATCTTAATTATATTGGGCATAAGCCCGAGTGCACATGATTTACTTTGATGTTATATTTTTATTTATATATTGGGAGTATTCCCCATTGCTCATGATTTATGTTGATTATACAGATATATTGGGCATGAGCGCCAATGCACATGTTTTGTTGTTTATTATATGATTATATATTGGGCATAGGCCCTATTGGACAAGGACTATTGTTGTGCACTCGACATAGGCCGTGATGTACTTGATTTACTTATTATGTGATTTGGAACAAACCCTAACATACCGAGATGTTTTTTTTTGTGATGTATTGTGTAGAAGACTCATATACATGATTGATTTCTATGATGTGTTGGGCATAATCCCTAGAGAACATAGGTTATGAGGCTATGTGTTGAGCATAAGATCTCAAGAACATAGGTAACCTAGCAAGTAAAATATAGGTTATGAGGCTATGTGTTGAGTGTAACCTTTGGAGCACATAGGTAACCCCATCAAGTAAAGAATGATTTTTTTTGTCATAATCTATGATGCACTCCAACATGATGTTGATCATAATCTCTTGAGCATCGAATCTCTGTCCATTGTAACCCTAGGTGTATTGTAAAAATGCATCCTAGTACTATTGTTGAGAAAAATGATCTAGAATTGCACTAGTGTAACTCCCGTTTGATAGTGTTGAGCATAAGCTTTGAATAACAGTAGGGGTTACTTTAATTAAGGGTGTTAAGCTTGAAAGAATCTAAATAGCACCAACCTTCATCATACTTATTTAAGTTGATTAATTGAAATCAAAATATATTTCTCATCAAGGACTGCAAGATACTGCCATGAATATGAGGTAATCCAACATGCAAGAAAAACTACGGCTACCTATCCTAGTTGAACGACCAAACCCCACATGAGGCCTTGTTAAAAGAATTAACATAAACTAAGGAAGCATCAAATAAACAATTATGCTATTAAGTGCATGGATAACAAAAGAAAGATAAATTGAATAAGTAAGTGTGTGTGTGTGTGTGTGTGTGTGTATATATATATATATATATATATATATATATAGTTATAGTTATAGTTATTTTTAGAAAAATAAAAATAAAAGATCTAAGTGATGTCTACACACATTTATGAGAATAATATGTGTGTGTGTGTGTGTGAAAATAAAATAAAGATAACACAAGTTAGTAACTAAAAGTTTATATATATTATTTTATAAAATAAATATATAAATAAGAATTCTTTTCTAAACTAAGTAAGAACTAATAGAAAGTTCCTAGTTATCAAAAAATTAATATATGTATATATATTACATAAAAATCAAACTAAGAGTTATTTTCAAGAAAATATTAAAATCTTGATTTAATTGAACACAACCAACTCCCCTTTTTCCATAGAATATCTATAAAATAAAGAGCTAAGAGAGGGAAGGGGACCTCATCATTATTTTGGATGGGATTGGAGAGAATTTCAAAACCCAACACTTAGAGAATATAGAGACTCACTTCCATATACCACTAGCCTCATCGTTAGGAGTTATACCTTTCTCTTGCATGTTGAAGCCAGCTCGGGGGCATGCGATTAAGAACTAGGAATGGTTTCGGATCAAGGTTGGGAGGAACGTGGCAGTTCTAAAATCATCGGTTACTGCTCCCTGGGTCAAAAATATAGTGTTTCCTACTAGTTTTGTGTTGAAGTGTGCAGGATGATAGAGCCATTACAAGCCAGGAAACTACAAGTAAGAGGTTTAACCTATATAATATTTTATTTATTTATTTAATTATGTTTACAATCTAATATTACACTTATCAAGATTTGCATGGATATGATAGCTTTTACAAATATTTTATGTTTAGGTTAGAAATCTAGGATTTATATCCTATAAAGATTATTATAATTTATTTCTAAACATCTTGAAACAACATTGAATCTTCAGAAAATACTCAAACATAGAAATAGTAGACCCTAGAATCAACAACAAATAATATTTAAAAAAATTTAACATATAGGAAAAAGTTATTTTCCAAGTGAATTTTTGCTGGACAACAAAGCAAGCTCATGCTAGAGATTTGTTATAAATCTAGACAAAAATATCATATTATTACCGAAAATCCACTAAGGGTTTACAAATATAGAAAATAAATAAACTATATTTTAAATAAACGTTTCTATAACAACGTTAAAACATAGTAGTGAACCATAGGTTGAATCCCCTTGAGTCCAAGTCTACGATTATCAATGTTTTCAGAAATTCAAGTTTGACTCCAAAACTACTACGCATAGCACTCGATGAAAGTCATGCTTATACATTTAAAGAGAAATAGATATTTACATCAACATTTAAATAAACTTAACTAGGGTATCATGACACCCTCCAACCAAACATCGAATCCCATTTAGTGGATTTACTAGCCATCCTATAAAAGGAATGGACATGCTTCAAGCGCTGGCATGAAAATCATTTCAGCATGACATTAACTAATATTAAATAAAAATATTTAGGTATTTTCCCATTCTTATGTAGAGAAGGAAAACAAGCCAAATATATTCCACTCCAACAACAAACAAAAACAAATTTACCCATGGTTCCATTGCTGGAAATTGCATTGCTAACGCAAAGCATCTCCACTCTCAAACAGATTTCATTGCTCATCGTTAAAAAAAATAAATTCCCATATATTCTTCTAAACAAACAAAGAAAGCATTTAAAAGAACCAATTGTTTCATGACGACAACATTTATCTATGGGAATGTACAGAAGACATTCAAAATTTCAAAACATAGAGATTAAAACCCACGATTTACATCATCATTCATCCAGCTAGAAACAACATTAAAAAATTAAAGAGCTCATAATATATAATGATTATACAAGTTTGTATTTCTAGAATAGGTTTAGTTAGGTTCAGTAGTATTCACCCCTTATAGAAATTAAATTACAAATTACTCAAATGCCTGAACATGCTCATAATCATTAAATCCCACTAAATGTTTGAACACCATATCATAAATACATTAGACCCCATGAATTTTCCTGAGCACCATTTGATTTCACAAACCCTTGTAAGATATGAATAGAAAACCCTTAAAACCGAAACAATGCAACCCCAAAACCCTTCGAAAATGTAGAATGACCAACCAGAGGGAAAGGACACCTGAACATGGGATTACCAGCCTTAGTCTCATGATATTCCTTTCCCTCAACCACAATCCTCTTCCAACATTGTGCCTTCCTTCCACAGAACATGTCAAGAGATTAAAAAAAATGTTGCAAATAATATTAATGTAACAAATAGTATATGCTACAGGGAAGGGGCTCATACCTAAGAAAACATGACAACCATGTAACCCAATTCCTATGCCTCTTCAAACGAAAACCCCAACTAGGGAGCTCTCTCCCCTCACCTATTCTAGCATGCAAAAGAGGGATTTTGAAACCACACAGAAAATCATTTTATTTCTACACCAACATGGAGGGTGACATGATGCCTTCACATAGCATACATTAATGCTGTGAACAGCTCCCATTAATATTTTTATCCTTACCCACTCCCTATTGTCACTAGCCCCTTTTTTATTGTGATTATGTATTGCACCATGCATTAAAATCCTTAGTTTCAAAGGTTAGGACCTTCATTTGCTAGATCATGTCACCTCTTTAAAAATATACACATGGTATAGGGTTGGTACCTATCCCTTGAAAAAAATGAGTTCTTCATTTATTAGTTCATAGTGAACTAAGGAAGCCCAATTTCATAAAATCCCATCATACCTTTTCGATTGAGTTGTTAGGTAAATCTAGCCATTCTTTTCCCTTTAGAAGCACATGTAAGTTAGCCACCACATTTTAGTAATTAAGACTAGGTTAGGTATTAAACATCCATTATAAACCAATAGGAAGTAAGTCTAGCAGTATGGCAAGGAACATCTTTATATAAATAAACAACATAAAAATCACCATGTAAAAGAATGTGAGAATCTTTTTCCCCTTTTGTGAGACACTTATGTGAGATAAATGAATAGTTTTCCAACTAAAGTAGACCTAAATATATTACCCTTAGGATCGTATGACATACTTATAGGCATGGAATAGTTGGAACAACATCATGTCATGCTTGGCTCTTTAAAAAATTCAATATTAGGCATGGACCACTAGAGGAATCAAACAAAGTTTCAAGGAATACACAAGAAGTTTTCTGTTAGACAAGTATCTTCCTTACAAGAAAAGAAATGCATAAGGAAGGGTTGTAAACTTTTTTCAGTTAACATCCAAAACGTAGAAGCTGAGAGACAACAACAAATTGAATACTTTATGGTTCTCGTAGACTACAAATATGTGTTTCCAAGGAAATATCAGGGCTATCAACCAAGTGGGACTTAGAATTTTCATAGAATTAAGACAAGGATGAGTATGGGGTTCAAAATCCCCATACTGCATAAGCGCACTAGAGTTGGTTAAGCTCAATTTACAGTTACCTAAATTGATAGAGAAGGGTTATATTTGACCTAGTGTGTCTCCCTAGTGAGTACCTATACTCTTAGTAAAGAAAAAGAATGGTGCGATGTGAATATGAATTGATTACCGATAGCTCAATAAGATTACCATAAAAAACTATTACCCACTCCCTAGGATCGATGAATTTTTTGATCAAGTCGAAGGAGAAAATATCTTTTCTAAGATCAAGTTGCGATCTAGATACCACAAAGTAAGAATCTATGATGAAGATATACAGAAAACTGCTTTTCGAACTCGATATGGTCATTATGAGTTTGTGGTAATTAATTTTGCACTTACCAATGCACCAACCAATTTTATGTGAATGATGAACAATATTTTTAGTAAATACCTAGATAAATTTGTATTAGTATTTATAGACTATATACTAATTTACTCAAAGATTATGGCCCGAACATGATGAACATCTCTCTATAGTATTAGGATTACCATGGGAACACCAAATTTATGCCAAGTTTAGCAAGTGTGATTTTTACTAACTACAAATACAATACCTAGTTCACATCATTTCAGAAAAAAGGATATCCGTCAACCCATAAAATATTAAAGCCAACGAGGAATGGACAACCCCTACTTGTGTCATATAAATTAGATCATTTATGGGACTAGTGGGTTACTACCGAAATTTCATTGAGAACTTCTCCAGGATTTCTTGTCCCATGACCTCCTTACAGAAGAAGGAAAAAAAACTCTTATGGACGACCAAATACAAAGAAAGCTTTGAAAAGCTAAAACAATTATTGAACACCACACCTATTACTACAAATTGCAGATCCCGATGGGTGTTTCATTGTTTTCACATATCTGAGAAAAGAAGGAATTGGTGGAGTCCTCATGTAAAATTATTATGTAATCTGCTACGAATCATGGAAATTAAAAGAACACGAACAAAACTATCCCACACAGGATCTTGAGCTAGCTTCCATCATCAACCCATTGAAGATGTTGAGGAACTACCTCATGGGGAACACATTTCTTTTAAAGACTAACAACATGATTCTAAAGTATTTACTGGACCAGCAAAATTTAAACTCCAGGAAGGCCAAACAGTTGGCCTTCCTTAGCGAGTACCACTTCGAATTAAAGCACATAAAAGGAAAGAAAAACAAAATCGCTAATTCTTTAAGTGAACGAGCTCATATTTTGTATGAGGTAAATTTGATTCAAACCGATTCGGACTTGCACAATAGGATTATAAAGACAAGTGGGGTTGGTCATTTCTATGTAGAAGTCCTTAAAAATATTGAGGAGGATAGGTTATTCCAACAACAAAGGAATATAAGGTAGACAAGTCAGGATTATTGTAGTCTAAAGAGAGACTCTATGTCCCAGATGGAGGAGACATTAGGTCCAACATTCTAATAGGGTTTCATCAAAATACCTACTTGGGGAATCCAAGATATCAAAATATGATATCGAAAGTGAAGAAACACTTTTTCTGGTCTAATTTAAAGGTCGACATAGCACTATTCATCGTAAAATGCCAAGAATTCCAATTGGTCAAACAAGAGCACCAAAATTTTTCAGGGTTTCGAAAACTGTTACCCATTCCTCAATGTAAATGGGAGGATATTAGTATGCATTTTATTATAGGATTACGAAAGAGAAAGAAACAAAATGGTTCCATTTTTGTAGTAGTCGACAAGTTTTCCGAAGCGTCACACTTTATTCCGGTAATTTCAAGATACAAAGCACTTCACATTGCATACATTTGGCTAAAAGAAATAGTTTGATTCCATGGGATACCCAAGGCAATCATCTCGGATCGAGATAAAAAATTTACGAGTAAATTTTGGAGATATTTATTCTCCGGCTTAGAAACACAACTAAATTTCAGTACTGTTGGAGACATTTACCATCACACACACTCTTTCAGTCAAATTGGCCTAGTTAAACCGCTATCCTAAGTTTAATTGACATTAATGGAGCATTAATTACCATCATCCCAGTCACTCCCATGCCTACCTACAGTCAAGGAGGCTAACTTAGCCTTCTCCTATAGTCAAGGAGGCTAATTGGAGCACTCCAGGGGTGATCTGTGTGACATTAATGCACCTAATTGCTAACTGGTGGTTACTTTCAGTTCAACCATTTAGTTACAGTCAGTTAAGGTGCCTCCATGCATTAAATATATTATTTAATGATTATTTAATGATTATTTAATATTATTTAATGAATTGGAGTCAACAAGGCGCCTCCACCAACTTTTGATGGTCAGTTCAGCTTCAGTTAGCCTCATTAGGGTTTATTGGAGTCATGCAGGACTAGCACTTGATGGTTGGATTGCTAATACATGTGTTTTATCTCCTTCAGTTGAGATTCAGTGATTTATTGCACTCCAACTTCAGTTAGGGTTTGGTGAGTCAATTAGGGTTTTGGTCAAGTGGTTAACTGAGTGAGATTGCATGGCAAAGAGTCAGATAAGCTAGACTCACTCATTGAATTCGAATTGTCTACTTAGGTATTTAAATTCTTCATGGAGTTAAGCTATTTCTCTGCATGGGAATTGTAACCCATTATTGTTTATAAAATATACAGAGAGGAAACCTATTTTGGTTCTAGTTATTTCCAATTCATGAGTATTTGTTAATAATTCTTTGATGATTTTGATTCCTAGTTCCTAGATCATGTGCAAGAAATAATATGGTATCAGAGCATGCAGCGGGATGAAGAACAATTTCTCAAGAACAAGATTTTTGATAGATTTCTCCATGAGAAGTGAGCAATAGCTCAAAATTCCAGCACTGCACCAGAAGCCAAGGCTTACCACTCAATATCCCAAGTAAAGAACTTGTTGATCAAGATTGCTTGATTGACTATGTTGGGTGTGATGAAAGCCTAAAATGTGTAGGCTGTCCGACCTTATTTTTCCTTTTCTATTTTGATTTTCAGGTTTCTACAGGTGAAACATTCGCTACAAGCAAATCCAGATGGCCTCTTTAGTACCGCTGTTAACTCCATACAATTTCCACACATGAAAAGGAAAAATGGAACATCAGTTGAAATCCAAAGGAATCCATAGAGTCACCATGGACACTGAACCTGATCCTGGATCCGCCATAGAAAAATCAAGATTTTTGAACAAGAAGGATGAAGCCTTCGGTTTCTTATGCCTCTCTATTTCCGATGATCTTCATTTCCATCTTACGGATCTGAATACACCTAAAGAAATATGGAAAAAATTGGAATCTCTGTATGGAAAGCATGATGACATGAGAGTTTATCAACTCAAAAATGAACTCATGTCTCTCCAACCTTCCAATTTCGAGACTCTGAATGATTTCTTTACAAAGTTCAAGCATACAGTTTTTCTCTTAAAGCAATGCAAAGTGGAGAAGGAAGATGATCAGCTCATCCTAGCCATCCTCTCCAAACTCAGGGCTGATTATTTAGTTTTTGTTTCTACATTCTGTGCAGGGAAGCTCACAACCCCTAAATGGAAGATGCCTACACTCGATGCCTTCATTGAGTCCCTAACTAGTGAACATGACAAGCTTGTCCAGATGGGGATCATCCGATCTTCCTGTCATCAAGCCCTCCATGTCACGGGGCCCAAAAATGTGAAGGGTAAAGGAAAGCAGTAGAAAAATCAGAAAACTAAATTGGATGCTCCAAAACCTAGATTTGAAAATCAGCAGCATGATGAATCTTCCGGTTCAAGGAAGAACAAAGGAAAAGGGCACAATGGGAAAGAAAGAATCAGGTGTTCTTACTGCAGGAAGGGTTTTCACCCTAAACATGCCTGCATGAAGAAAAATATTGATGAAGAAACCTCTCTCCTTTAGAGGAATCACATCAATCTTCCGGAGAGCTTTCGGAGGAGAGATCACCAAGATCGGGAACCACAGCATGAGAAAGGTCATGCCCTCATGGCAAGCACTTCGAACTCCAAATCACTGCTGATTGATAGTGGTGATTTGAATCACATGATGGCTTAAGAAGACTCTTTTTCATCCTTGGATACCAGCAAAGCCATTCCCATCCACTTGGGAGATGATTCTGCCATCATTTCCAAAGGACAAGGTACTGTAAATCTAGAAAATGTTTTTTTTTCTAATGTTTTGTATGTACCATCTCTAGCAGCAAATCTCCTTAGTGTCTATCAAATGACGCATACAGGAATGTCTAAGAGGGTCTCTTTCAGCCCAAATGATGTTGAGATAACAGAAATTGCATCCAGGAAACTCATTGCAAAAGGCCATGCAAATCATCATGCAAAAGCCTATGAGTTCTCTCACTTTGTTGAGGATGAAAAGCCCACTGCTTTGCTAACTCATGGAAATGAGGTTAGTAGGCCGTGGAATGAAAGGTTTGGCCATCTTAATTTCAAATATTTGCATCAATTACAGAAAAATTCCATGGTTGAAGGCCTCCCGGTCATCAAGGAAACCACGAGAGTCTGCAAGGGTTGTGTGATTGGAAAGCACCCTGAGGTTCTTCTTTTGGAACTAAAAGCTCCTCTTCAGATGATATTTGAAGCTCCCTCTCAAGAGAGGAATGCATATCCTTCTCTTCATCAAATTTTACATCCCTCCTCATAACTTTTTTTCTAAGGGATGGCATGTACACAACATAGTTATGAGGTGTTTCAGTGTACCCAACAAATATCCCCAACTCAGCTGTTGGTTCAAGCTTCTTCCTTGAATCCTTGGAAAAATTACAGTAAACTTATGATCCAAATATCATGATGTGCGATACATCGGGCTTCTTCCCTGAAAAGGCTTCTTCTGGAGTGCGCATGCACAAAATCCGATGAGGGTTCCTATTCTACAAAAAGACTGCTGTGTTGCATGCTTTAGCCCATAGATGCAATATCAGGCCTTGGTCATGCAACATTGCCTATGCTGCGCCCACAATACTTCTGTTCTTCCTTTTAGCCACCCCATTTTGCTGTGCGTTGTGGGGTGCTATCAACTCTCTTTGAATGCTTTCTTTCGTAAAAAATTCTTTGAATGCATTTGACACGAACTCACCTCCATTATCACTTATGAGAGCCTTTACTTTCCTGCCACTTTCTTTCTCAACAAATGTTTTAAATTCTACAAACTTTGAGAATGTATGATCTTTCTTCTGCATGAAATAGATCCAACACTTTCTAGAAAAATCATCTACAAATATAACATAATACCTGTGCTTGGTAGTGGAAACTGTTTTAAAAGGTCCACAAAGATCCGAGTGGATCCTTTCTAGGACTGCATGTGCCTTGCTGTCTCGTTCATGAAAGGTGGATTTTTCATACTTTCCAAAAGTGCATCCTTTGCATACATTTTCCTGGTTCAAGGCACCTTTGGGAAGTCCATTTGTGAATTGCTGCATGATCTTCAAGGCTCCATCGTGTAGGTGACCAAGTCTTCGATGCCAAATCTCTCCATCATCTTGGATCTGCACTTTTTCTTCCTTGCTAATTAATGCAGCACAATCTCCAACCTCCAACTTGTAGAGGTTCCTCACGCGAACTCCAATTTGCTTTACTTGCCCCATGGTTATGTGTCTTAGAAATGCTTTTCCCTAGCTAAATACCACATCATAACCACGGTCTTCGAGAACTGCTACCGAGATCAAATTCTTCTTCAATCCTGGCACATACATGACATCTTTGAGTCGAAAATCTGATCCTGACTCTCTATGGAAGGTTACAGTGCCTATACTAGTTGCACTATACCGCCTGTCATTGCCTAGCTCGATATTTATCTGCAGATCCTTCTCCTCCATTTCACTGAACAAATATTTGCATCCAGTCATGTGAAAAGATGCACCCGAATCCAAATACCACATGGTACTCATTACTATGATGGCCATGCATGCAATGAGTGTGAAATCAAGCTTGAACTGTGAAGCTAGAGCTTCACCTACAACTACAGTTTTCTTGCTAGATTTCTTCTACAGACATCTAGTTGCGTAGTGCCCAAATTCTTGATAGTGGAAGAACTTCACCTTCGACAAATCTTTTTTTTCTGCCATGATTAGAATCAGGCTTGGGTTTCAATTTCTTCCCTTTCCCTTTCTTCCCTTTTCCCATCAATGCGAAGTTTTCCTCTTCATCAGCTTTGGATGAGGATCCATCTCTTGTGCTTTGCCTAAATTCTTCCTGCTAAATATCTGACCATAAGCGTAACCAATCAGGTATCTTTTCTCGACCATTTACAAAATCTTGGTAACTGTGCCAGCTCTTGGGAAGACCTAGCAATGCTAGACTCACCAAACCATCTTCTGGAATAGTAACTCCAACACCACCAAGATCATCACGACACTATGTGAGATTGCTCAGATACTATGGAATAGTATCATTCTTCTCCATCTTGATCTTTCAAATTTTATCCTTGAGTGCCAACTTTCTCTAGTCACTCTGATTCTGGAATAACTCTGTCAATGTTTTCCACATTGTGAATGGAGAAGTCTTCCCAAGGAGATTTGAGACAATATGATCTCGAACCCCCTCAAGGATAATTCTTCTTCCTTTCGCCACATCCTTCTTCCACTGAACAAGCTGGGCATCTGTTGCAGCTGGCTGTGGAATATCAGACTCGATATATTCCGACAACCCATTATCTGCAAATACTGCCTCCATGCGATCCTTCCAAGCTACGAAGTTGGAGCTGCCCTCCAAGGCAAATTCTAGCCTCAACCCGCTGAAAGCCATCTTCCAAGATCTATAGAGATGTTGCTGCACTGGCCTATAGACCTAAGGAGAAACTTCGAATTCCCTGTTCTTCTGTGATTATGGCTCTGATACCATGTAGAAATTTCAATAGATCTGCAACTACTCATAAAATTTATCTAAATCATGAGACACAAATCTAATCTATTGCATAAATAAAAAAATCATCACACACAGAAACAACGTACATACAGAGACAAGATATATCAAAAATAGGGAAATATTACTGCCGAAAACCCCATCTACTCTGTTTTTCATGAATCAAAATGGAAGAGATTATTTACAATTGCTTCCTCTGTACACTTAAATAGTTTACAGCTGCTGTCCTCTACCTTGGAAAGTTTCCTCCTCAATTTAATTTAGATGGATAATTAAATTGAGTTTCTTTCTGCTAGTTTACAGCTGCCATCCTCTTCCTCAGAAAGTTTCCTCCTCAATTTAATTTAGACAGAGAATTAAATTGAGTTTCTTGCTGCTATTTTCAACAAACGGTGCACTTTGTTAACATTTAGGAACTGCATCTTTGGTGTGCTGATGTGTAACAGGATCGACATTATGCCAATAGAAATTAATTATAAAACTAAATAAGATGTTCTCTTGTTACGATGGAAATTAAAAGGATTTGTATGCCATTTATGGTGCCTTGACATGCCACCACTGCATCGGTGATTCCAATTTAATTGAAGCATCATTCTTAATATTTAGAAAATATACCCGGTGCATCTAAAAAACACACCTGCAATGTTGTGCTGAATTCGAAAGAAAATCGTCTTCGTATTAAAAAATAAATTATTAGGCAATGCATTAGAGTCAATGTGGCTGATGCTTCTATTGTTATAAAACATTGATTGTCCAGGTTATTTAAATTTTATTTTATATTATTCGCATACCCAATTCCTTTATGTTATTGTATTGCACTAGTTGTGATTCTCGTGTGTAACAAGAGAAATGGTGTCAAAGCAAAACTATAATTTAAGGTCACCTCTTATCATATTCATTTATTTTGAGTAAACATATTATTTAATGTTAATAAATAAAATGCTCATTTAATGTTATTTTATACTTATTTCTAAGATTGATCGACCTTGTATGTGAATTAGAGATGTTAGCGGAATGAGTTGGCCAATAGAACTTTGTGGTTGAGTGGGAGTTTAGAGAGTCACAGAGGGATTTGTACCCTCACACCATTACTCACCAAACAAGAGACATATTGATGGGTTTTGACCTCCTAGAGTCTATCATAAGGCTACATCCCTCTCGGGGAACTCTAGTTTGTTCGTGCATTTCATCCGTTGTTGGGATCAACATAGCCATGCATTTCATGTTTGTCTCAATTAGTTGTTACATCACACTAAGGAGAAAATTTACTTCATCATTGGGATATCCACGAGAGTGCAGGATGTTTCACAATTTCATGATATGCTATCTAGTGTTGCAAAAGAGAGCTAACTTGTTTACTTTTAGAGATATATTGTCAACCATGTAATTCATCCTATTTATTTTTAGCTATGAAATCAATAATATGGATTTCTACATTTAGTGTAGAGGATTTTAAGTTCCTAACACTATTATTGATGATTATCGAGAACCTCAGCCAGAATGAGAAGCACACTATTTGACCTTTTTATTTTATGTAGATTCTGTTTTGTGAATACCTAGATGCAGTCTCCTCACGATTTGACCTTTTTATTTTATGTGCATTCCGTTGTGTGAATACCTAGATGCAGTCTCCTATATTTTGTTCTAGTTTTTTATTTATTTTGGGTTGATGTCATGCATAGATTTCTTGGAGGTTAAAATTCACTTTTGGTTCAACGCTATTTTTTTTAATTTTTTTTGAGAGGTTTCTAGTCATGTGGCCTTCATTTGATCATCTCCCTCCTAGGATGATGATGGAGATGCATATGTACATGTGGGGACATATCATTCTCAAGAGGGGGATACTTGAGTTCCAAACTAGGAGATCACATTAGATGTTATGGATATGCTAGCCATCAAAGAGGAACATGTCTTGGACTTTGTTCTATATTTGTATGTGGGGCTTTACTATAGTGCATGCCCCAACATATTTTTCACCTATATCGAGCTACTATATGATAGAATAAATATTCAATTTATATTTAAATTAGACTAGTTGCATTTTATTGTCTTACTTACTGCAAATGAAATATAATATAGATTGTTAAATTATTAAATTGTTTAATGAAATTGTCTAACTCTTGTTTTGTACTATATATTTTATAGACATTGACACATTTGATGGGGAGGTTCTTGAACCCATTGAGGATGATGGGCATATGAAGAAGGATGTAGTTCTTTCATTTCCTAGACCTACTTTATGACATAGGATAGATGAAAGGTTTCAACATTATATGGTGCACATGTTTTCCACATTGTTGAGTTGATGCGGATTCCAGACTACATGGGAACAAGTGATCATCTAAGACCCCGAGCTTGGAGAGTTATGGAGGATTCTTCACCATGATATGAGGTCTTTGATGTAGTATGTAACTGACACATCCATCCTTTTATATTCTTCGAGGATGTTGAATGGGTCTAAACCATCTAGTGGGGACCGATATCCTCCCCCTCCTACTCCTATTCCTCCTCCTCCTCACAATGACAAGGGCTTGACATAACATGATCCACCTCCTACTGCTTCTTTGTCTCACAATGATGACCAACTAATATCTACTCCTTCTCCCCATTCTAGCTCATCACCATCTTCGACAAATGATCAAAAAATTGACCGACCAACCTCTCCTCCTCACAAACCTGCCCATCCATTATCTCCTTCTCCACCGATTTGATAGGCTCTAGATACGACAATCATAATGGCTGAGATACGTGAGGAATGAGATATTGACTATGGTACTCTATTTGTTGCTATATTTTCTGACATACATATTTATGACTGTAGATTTTATAGGGGATGTGTTGATGCATCTTGCTATGTTGGAAAAGGTATTGATTCCTTTGGTTTCAGAGGTGAAAAAAATACCTAACAACATTTATTGGAGAAGATATGTATATTTAGCATGTATAATGAGTTTTATATTATTGTTCACACACACACACACACACACACACACACACACACACACACATACACACACACCCACCCACCCACCCACCCACACACACACATATATATACTACATTTTTAATGTAAATGTCAATGTTTATTTATATGTTGATGGTGATGTTTATGTCAGGTCAGGTTACATATGTTTGCTAGGAGTGATTGATAAATGTGTGTGTTGAATGATTGTAGGTAATGTTTATGTGTGTACGTTAGGTGATGTTTGATGTATATGGTTCTTATGTTTAATAGGTGATGATAGATGTGTATGATAGATGATGTCTTTCATATGTGTGCCATATTTATAATAGATGATGTTTATGTTTAGTGGGTAATTGAGATGTGATGATGATAGTACATTACATTATGTTTGGTGATGGCGGTGGTTGCCATTTATTTAATGATCACATTGTAATATATTTTATTGTTATTTATATATAATAGACTTATTTTTTTATGAAATCAATGGCTTTTAAAATTATTTTACGATATTTAGCTTAAGTGTATGTTTTATTTTGCTTATGTAGATGAGTATGATTCTTCTGTCTCATGCAGTTTTATTTATTTACTTATGTATGTGTATGTTTTATTTATAATTATATTAGCTATAATTTAATTACAAATTGTGCACAATCTCAGTTATAATTGTGAATTACAATCTAATTTATCGTTACAATTTACAATCATTATTAGAATTTAACAACTACACATTACAATTATAATCACAATAAGAAATTACTATTCAAATCAACAAGTTACAAATTGCAAATCTAACAATTACAACATCAAATTTACAATCGTGAATTGCAATTATAGTTACAATCATAACTAGCAAATTACAATTACAAATTTCCAATTAGGTTTATGCATTACAAAATAAAAAAATAAAAAAATAATAAATGAAATTGCAAAATTACATTTCGAAAATAAAAAACCCGCAAATTTATAAATTTCAATTTCAATTACAAGTGTACATTGACACAATACTCTTACAATTACAAGTTTTCAATAACAAGATACAGAGCGAAATAAAAAATAGAAATACCAACCTAATAGTGCTTTTGGTAAGGAGAAAGAGGAACTAATGTATAAATCTAGGTAAATTTTCTGATTACATTATTAAATGTGTTCCATGTGAAAATGAAATTATGTTCTTTCCTCAGCTTCTATTTATCACAAATTTTTCAAAATCAATCCGTTGTGAACACGGGGCTCCTTTTTCACAAATTATTTCCCTGTCATAATGAACTCTTTGATTTATAAAATCAATCATCCCAATATATTGTTTTTGGTTGGATTGTTGAGTAGTTTCATTAACAAGGTTATCAAACCCATTGGTTCAAATTAAGATAGTATTAATTTTTTCTTTATGCACATAAAATTTGAAAGATAGTTTTGATCATTAAGTTTAGGATTTACAAAATATTTGTAGTATCCATGTCCCTTTTATTAATCATTTCACTATTGTACACATATTTTAAATGACAATTAAAATTGAGGCCTATGTAAGGTGTTATAACCAACATATAAAATAAGAAAATATTTTTTTCTTACCTTTAATTATCATAATTTTGCTTTTATCCATCTTAATGTTAAGTTTATCAGAATTGTAAAATTATTGAGATGGTTATGTTTCCTATTCATGAAGGGATTTAAAAGTTTAAATATTAAAATAATAATGTAATTTGCATGAAGAATGACAATAAGTTTAGCCATGTAAACTTCATTGGATCCATCATCTTTTAAACATTTCTCAGTTTCAATTACTAACATAGATGTCAAAAATATCATATAAATAGGGTTCCTTTGATTAATACATAAAATATTACAATTACTATGCACTTAAGCACTACTTATTACATTTGAACTTTATATAAGAATTTAAGAAGTGTACCATTAGTTCAATAAAATAGTGATGTCATTAGGGCCGAGTTTTGTTGTCAAAATCATATGCGGAGTCCATTAATTTATAACTTTAATGAAGAGATCATTTAGTAATTACAGGGATGCATACTCTTCTTCGGTCCAATTTTATTATGCATCGAATTGTCAAAAAAACATAGTCTAGAGACTTTACGTGTTCTTTTGTGACTAAATTTCAGGCATGAATCAATATTGCTAGTGATCATGAGTAGGTGAATTGATATAACCATTGTTAGAGATTCAAAATGGTTTTGTGATTAGTGAAGGAATTAATATTATGTAAATTAATAGAATTAAATATAATGATAGAGTGTGTTAGTATTAATGATCGGATAAACAAAATACATTCACACATTATAGATGTCATTTTTAAGTGTAATTAAGTTGTAAATGAACTATGCATTTCAAATGAGTATTAAAATGCATTGATTACTACTAGTTAATATCAACATAATTACTATAAAATGAATTTTTCCACATTCTTAGAAATTTGTATTAAATATTCACACACATGTATACACTACACAATGGCCTATATTTTTTAGATATCAACATGCCATAATCATGGACCCATGATCATTATAATATTTTATACTAAACATGGAATAATATATAAATACCTTGAATTAAAATAAAATTCTTCTTCAATCAATCATTCCTTATATTCACAAATTACTTTCTAAATAAGCACATTTTGCATCAAATTGATTGTTAACCAACTAAAATAATTCAAAAGCATCTAGGAATCAACTTTCCATTTCCACCATCATAACAGGAAAAATAATTAATATAATTAGAGAATTAAATATAACAAAAACAAGATGATATATACAAACTGTAAATTATAAAATAAAAGATGTAGATATCATTATTCAATGTGATCTCCCTGATTATATTCCTCTCTTAGAATGATAGTACCACTTGTCTCAAAAATATGTTTAGAACTAGGATTTTGTCTAAATACGAAACACCAATCCCTATCCAACATATCCAAGTAAAAGGAACTTATTTGCACACATGGGTTCTTCAATTAGAAAAACCATGTCATAGCACCTTTGTTCATGGGGTATTAAAGAATACCCCTCATTTCACTATATATTGATAATTAATTACAAAAATTCTTTTTTTGAGCCCCCCTCCCAGTACATATTTCCAATTAAAAAAAGCCTATTTGTACAAGATATTAAAAAAACCTTATTTTTACAAGATATTCCTTATTTTTACTAGAACCCCTTTTTTATACCCCCAATATCTATAAATACCCCATAACATATTCTCCACCCTCTAATACCTACAATATATTGACCTTATTTTTCACAATTAAAAAACCCCTTTATGAATGAACGTGATAAGATATTGCTCAACAAGGTGAATCCCCTGTGGTTGCACACTATTTTAGGAAAACATAAGGCTCATTACCTTCATTTCATGTATTTTAAGGGTTTATACATATCATCCCACTATCATGATGTTCCTATACGTTATTCTTGTCGAATGTGTCCCACCACTTGCACCTAAAATTAACACATTTGAAAGGGGAGAATTCCACTTGAATGATCTCTGTCATATTTTGAACATAAGCTAATCCCCCCCCTGCTACTAGGTTTAGATCGTGATGTCTTTCACGACTAGATTGTTTGAACTTGAATTCCACTCCGTAGTCTTCTTTTAGTTGCTTATGATTGGTATCCTCAATGAAAAAATTATTCCTATATCCCCACATAGATGGAAACAAATGCACATGTAAAAAAGTGAACAAATGATGATTTGATATATCTAATAACCTGACAATTAATTTATAAAATATAGATGTTATTATTTAAACATGTATTATAAAGTTATAAATGTGTAAAAATAGATTATTACCGATTTGTTGCACTTTATTGCTATGTTTATCACATCATCCTAGGCATGTGATTAATGGCCAAATGTACCATATTTCTCTACCACTCTATCAATAACCCAATCATTGAGACAAATCATTAGCACATTATATTTTAAATGATAAATACAACGCATGGTTCTATCATTCAATTATCTGAAGTATTTCCTCTAAGTATCCCATTACCTCCTCTTCTTCCTAACAACGCAACCCATAGTTGTCTTGCCTCCACATTGTAAAGAATGAATTTATTGACACAATCAATTTATGAATTCATTGTTGTATTCATGAAATAATATCAATATATAGTACATATGAGATTAAATACAGATTATGATGTTCATTGTGAATACTTACAACTATGTGGAAATGTGATGAAAGATATATGACTTAGTCTTTCTGATCCACCTTTTTCTGTTAAGGTGTGATCCACTTTTTCTGAAAGATATATGACTTAGTCTTTGTGATCCACCTTCATTTAAATACTCATTTAAATACACATTATTGGACAGGAAAATATATTTCTATTAATATAAATCAGAGATTATAATAGTGACAACCTCTATCGGCATGTCTGCGAATCAGAGAAGCTGGTTATTCCACCTTGTTCTTCATCACTCCACTTCTAGGATGGACTTATAATGTATTTCGGCCATCGTATGACCCCTCTGACCTCACACTTTAGTGGGCATATGTTACAGCTGATTTTACCACACATGGTGGATCACACCTTTATGGCCTTCCCTGTCCCTCTGCAGACTCCTTAGACCCAATGTACCATTTTTGTACCTTTGATGTTTCCAATATCATCCCTAAAAACACACATTATTTTCTATACGTGACTTTTAAACCTATTCTCACGTATATACCCGGATTTGACCCTTAAACCTGCATACATCGGAATGTGGGCAAAAGGCCAAATAGTTTTCTAGTTTTCCTTGATGTGGATCTGAGTCACTTGTCTCTTGGCCTTCCATATGCCTTTAGATCACTCAGATTTTACCCTCCATTACCCCATTGAATCACTATATAAGGAACCATTTGGATACATTGAAGGGGAGAGGAATTGAAGAGCAAGAAATTATAGTCCATTGTTTCCAGAGCTTATACTTGAGTCTGCATCCCTTTGTCCCTTGGAGCACTTTGTGTTCTTCCCAAGATTTCCTTTTCTTGTGATCTTGCTATCGAGAGATGTAGGATTGAAGTGGTGGAGGCCCAAGTGGAGGACTCAATTTCTCCAATTCGCAAACATGTTGACAGAGGTTGTCACTATTGTAATCTCTGATTTATATTAATAGAAATATCTTTTCTTGTCCAATAATGTCTATTTAAATGAGTATTGAATCCATGGATGCTTTTAAATGCTTATATGTTATTCATTATATATGCTAGAGTAGGTATAACACTATTATATAGCATGCTCATCTTGTTTGCCGAGTGTTGAGAGAGTAAATTATTAATACAAGAGAGAGTGGAAAAGCTCAATGAGGATCTACATTAACTGTCCGTAATAAGGTATGTTTTGAGATCCTTTAGTGTTAGATGTTTGGTTTCTCTTGCATATAGGAAAGGATTGATTTCTACGGTTACCATGTCTGTTGTGGTACCCCAATCCATAGGAAGTTTTCTCTGTAACAATAACTGACATGAACCATCCTCCCCTATATTTTCTTGTGTTTGCCAATTCTTCTTTTTAATGTTTGAAATAAAATATCTCTCCTTATATCCAATGTCTCACAATGTATCAATGGTATGTTCCTCCACAAAGAAGATAAAACATTTCTAAATATATGCATGTGATCTAGAAACTGTACAATATTAATATTATCTAAATATGGGATCTCATAAAATACTGACTTCCTTTTTGAATCCTGATGAGAATTTTGTCAACATAGGTGTCAAATGATTTAGGATCACTAAACATAGGTTCCAAAGTTGAATCACACATTTATTCAATTTCCTCTTCTGTCTCTATGTCATATTCCCTAAGCTTATAGGTGAGTATCATTATTTTAGGCCTTCAGAATCTCTTTGTTTTACCATTTAAATTAGATGATTCTCTTATATTAGGATAGTTTCTTGGGAGGAATACTCTCAATTAGTCATATACTATATTTTGTAGGTTGGTAGACCACCTAGCATTCATAGAATGTCCACAACATTTACATCCATGATACCCTTTCGTTATAAGACTTTTGATGTTATCGTATATTGGGAACACTAGTGTTGAATATCAATACAATCACATTGAATTAAATATGCCAAAAAATATTTGTACAAATATAAACAAATCAAACAACATATTTAACAAAGAAAAACCCTAATCTTAGATAATCATTTATGGCATAATCACATATGCCATACAACACAAAACTCCTCTCTACTGGAATGGGTCTTGATATATCATATACTTGTATCCCTTCCCATAATTCCTTCAATTTGTAAATCAACGATTGTTGGTAAACATCCATTTTCATCACTTGTGTTACACCAGGTGTTATAAGAGTGAGCCTAAGATGTTCATTCTTAACAGACAATCATGGAGGGATATTGTTATTGATTACTACTACAAGCCAAACATAATAGTTGGTGTTTTGGAATGAACATGGGTTGAAACCATCCATGTATATGTTCAATTGAAGGATCATCCATACTTTATCCCCAAATTTATAGGGCCATGTATCCTCTATATTCTTCATGGATATTGTGTCTGTTGGACTTCACATAACTCCTACCTCACTTTGGTGCAAGGCATTCCATCCCTAGAACATAGTTGATTTGATGTAGTAAGAAAACCGCAGAAAGATTTATCCATGAACATGGAAGAACAAGTGTTCTTCTTGAAGATGGGATAACAATGGGGTAAAAGGGAAAGCAAATTTTTTGTGTAAGATGGTAAATATTTATTAATAACTCCCTTGTGGGATTTCCAAAATTATCACAATATTTATAGTGTCACACACTACCATAACAATCAAATGAAAGAGACTTTCAGTAATCCTTGGAATTATAGACATGTTCCTAAATATATTTTGAGGAGGACCATATGATTTTTCCTTGTTTCTTGATTTATGATACTTTTCATGCACACATTTTGGACATATCTCTTTATCTTCATATTCACCTCTATACATAAAATAATCATTTGGAAATGATTGATATGATAAGTACTTAATTCCTAACATTTTCAACATTTGTTTCTACTATTTTCAATTGTGAGGAAATATATTATCACTCAAAACTGACTTATCATTGAATAACCTAAAGTTATTGGGGAATAGAAATGTACAATGTCATTTAATGTTCATAGCATTGACCATTTTCAATGTTAATTGTGTGACAAGATTCCACAAAATATAACTAAGTTGAAGGCAAGTTACCTGCAAAGGGTAGAGAAACATTCCTCAAAGATTCCATACATTTATTTCAAGTCGCATGTTACATTCTTGTCCCTTGATGGGTAGAGTTTGAATAGTGAGATCCAAAGAGCGGGGTGGTAGAGGTCAATTTAATGTTTTTTAAGAAGATAGATCTGTTATATGAGCATCATCCCCTAGATCATTGTCCTGGAATGCATCTAACAACATTTTATCAATATAACACATATGTCATAATACCTCATCCATACAAAAATCTATTTCATTTTAACCATCGCCAACATGTCAAGAAATAATATTACTATAGGAATTCCTAATTAGTGAGTCTAGATGCTGTGGGAATGGAATAGGAGGTTGATTCCACCACGCTTGCATGATTCCTCTATTAGATACACTCTTTTTGGATCCTTCTCTCAATTTGATATTGTAGTGGGGTGCTACAAAAATAGGTAGGTAGGTTACTGATCATCAGAATCCTAATTTAAAAATTATTCAACATTTCATTGATGGTATTAGTAAACACAATGAAATTTTTTTGTTTCAATATTCTTCCAAATAATTATTACATAAGAATTATAATTTTTTCCTAATAGTAAATGTTCAATTGTAAAAAATTTATAGAAGAAATGTTCAAATTGAGTAATACAATAATCACAATCCTATTGAAAATTAAAAAATACAATTAATCAATGATTTTTTGTCATACTCTAAAAGGGGAAGTTTAAAGGTAGTCCCAATGCAAGGCATATATGATGAGAAGTTGGTATTCTATGAAAGATATAGTATATTAGGAACTTGTCACAAAGAAAAAAATTATATATTGCCTGCAAATAAAAAAATATGGATTCTTTCCTTTTCATAAATAACTTCTGGTCATTAAAGAATTCCTCAAACAACCAAATATCCATAAAATAAATAGCAGATAGAACTATTTACAACGGCAGTAACGTTCCCATGAGTGTGTGGACAATCATCGATATATAATAGGTTCTTCTTCTTAATGTTTCCGTAAACATAACCATTCATGCACATATTATACATGGAATTTGTATGTTTGTATTTAACAATATTCAGGTCATGCAACAAACAATATATAGGACTTCAAAATTGCACAAGTGCTACTAATTGTTTTGGAGTAAAATTACATGTAAAAGGATAAACAACCCAAGATTCTGAGAATATATATTATGACTACCAATCATAAAACTATTACCACAAAAGGACAATTTATTTCAAACATCATGAATAGGTAGAGAATATAGCCAAGTATCATATAATGTGTGGTGGTAAGAAGTTGGATATTAACATTGTAAATTCACAATAAGAGAGAAGCCGACACTAATATCCAACAGCTAGATTAATCTTAGTGTGTACTTCAACATTTTACCTATCAACTAATGCAATTTTTTTCGATCTCCAGTAGATATGTTTTGAGTGACATTGATATCATACTTTGTTGTGGTTGAATCCTAAAAGAATATTTGAGATGAATATGCCATTTTAAGTTGGAAGAAAAATTCATAGTAATTTTTAATAAAAAGGGTGTGACATGATAATACAACAACACCAATGTTTCATGAGTAACCAAACACACAAGCAGAGATAAATTTTAGAGACACTATGTTGGAACATCTTCCAAAAATCCCAGAAAATAAAATATTTGCTATATTTGATTGCAAATATTTATCTATGAAACTTTCAACACTGTTGACCTCAGTGCGCTTAGTATATAAAGGTGCACCATGACAACCATACTTTTAATATGCACTGTAGTATGACACTTTTAATTTTTTGTCATGTCGACACAATGCCCCCTGAATAGAGTAGTACACCAGTGTGTCAATATCTCTTAGGTGTAGTGCCATTCCATACATAAAAAAATTTGAAATATATCATTAAGGTGCATTTATTTTTATAATGCGCCAATGTTCCTACGTAAATAAAATTTCAACATCCGAAAACCAAAAAGAAAAATCACATGAATGATTTTCCCATAAAATGAAAACTGTGGGAATTTCAACTTCAAACCCTAATTCTATAGGGTATTAAAAAACATAATCACTATTTCATTATTTTGTCAGAATTTTGAGGGGAAATTTTTATAAAAGATACTTATGGGGTGTTGATGTATTTTCATTGATATCAAATACATGTAATGAAATGATAAATGTGCAATTGATGCTCTTGAATGGTTATGCATGTGTGTCTTTATAACTTTGAATATGCATGAAATTTTTGTATTGGTCGCATTTTCACACATACTTATGTACATAAAATAATAACTGTAAATAACCATCAATATGAGAGTTGTCAATTAAGAAAATTATGTGTGCAATAGTTCCACAAGTTAGTGGCACTTGTACATATTAGAATACTAAGATAAATTGTAAATATTCCAAGTCGACACGAACATTAACTCGTTAGATACGCAATCTAGTGGAATGATATATGAAGTAAATGGGATTCACAAGTGGACACGTATATTGAGTCATGAAGGTTATAGATGAGAAATAGATGATCGTCATGAAGTAAGATTGTGGAAGATAAAGATTCTTCTATTTGAAATTATTCAAAATCTTTGTTTTTTAGGGTATAAATGGCTCGTTGATCACAAATGAATAGTATTTTGGAGCATAGATGGAGTGAAAGATGAGCATAAATGGTTGATAGAATAGAGAATTGATAACAACAAAGATAATTGTGCAAACCATTGTTATCTCGCACATTGTATTTTGAAGAAAGGTACGATGTGGAAAGACATAGACGTATTTTGAAGAAAGTACTAACACAAAAATACGTCCAAATATATTTTGAATAAATATGTGACGTAGAAAGACATAGATGTATTTTGAAAAAAGGTTCTTCCTAAGACACATATGTATTTTGGAAGGAAGTTCTGATGTAGATATTAATGAGGAGACTCATAGACATATATATGAATTTTTTTCTGACAACTAGTTGATTCATATACGCGGACACGGATCATAAGAATTCAAGAGTGGTAGATTTTGAGGGAAGAATATTTCACTACTTGATATACATTCACATTTCTATGTGGGAGATAGGATAGGGAAAGGATGGGGGTTCTCTAAGATACTTCTAGTGGGTGGAAGAGAACTATCAAGGTGTAGAAGCATCCTTTATGTGGGTGCAGATAAATTTATGCGATTATGATCTCCTTTTAGTGGGTGTTGGAGAAGAAAATAAAGTTATCACTTCCACACTTGGAGAGCACAATTCGTTCACATATTTGATCTTGTATCCGTAAGCAGTAATTTTCATAACAAAACTGATATTTGTTTAGGTAAGTTACTAGTGTTCGTAAGTTGTAGCTTGAACAAATATAATTTGATGCAGGTTGGTTCCAACAAACCACAAATTATAATTGATATCATGATAACATCTTAATGAGTTGGTGATCATGACCAAAGACTATAATATCCCATTGATGTATCTTTTCTTATACATATAGATATATGTTCTTTCTTATATATTTGTGTGACGTTCGGTTTATTGGTGTGTTTGTTTAAAATATTAAAATATGCATATTTTGGACATATATGCACTATTATTGATTCATCCCCCTCTTAGTAATAACTTAATACCAACAATTGGTATCATAGTGGGTGTCTTCTGGAATATTGATCCAACACAAATATGGATGAAACATCTTGGTTGCAAGAAAATGTCAGAAAAAAGTATCCTTTAATCGCTCAAGCAAGTGATATCATTAGTCCACAAAGAGAGACCATATAATATCTAAAACAAGTTGGGACTAATGTCACGAAGACACTAAAAGGAAATAAGAACAATCAAATATATCACCAACATGTTTTACAAATCAGTTGTAGGATATGGATGAATGAAATGGAGAAATTTGAAACAGAAAATCAAAAGCTATCTAAGGAAATATCTCTTCTAAGAAAAAAATTGAAAGATACAAAAGAAGATAGAAGGAGGGATGTTTCAAAGTCGATTAAATTAATTATATAGCTAAAATATCATTTCCAAGAATGTCAACGACAAAGTGATGAAACCTACTAAATGATAATTGAACATCAAGTTGAAAACCGTGCGATGATTTTCCTCGAAGAAATAAAAATCAAATATAATAGATCATTTGATGAAAAGGAAATGCAACTAAGAGAAAATGATCAAGAAATTCAGAAATTGCAAACCCATGTAGAGATAAATAACAGGTTCATCAAAAGCACAAAAAGTGATAAATGAAAGCAAATGGTTGTTGCCTCCAAATAAATTTGGTACATGATATGACGTAGCAGGCATCAATAAACAAAATAAACCGACTAAGTTCACTATGTTCTGAAAGTAATAAAAAGATGGACATAAACATAAAAACTGCAAAATCATTACCTGCCACATATTAAACAATGTGGGTCATATAGTCAAGAAATGTAAGTTGTTGAATGTTTGGAAAAGGAACATAGGTAAGGACATCTTTATAAATTATTTTAGGAAGACCGAAATGGGGAAAATCTCATGGCCTGGAGAAATAAATTTGTTAATCCAGAGTCTTTCACAACAAAAGGAATTTTCTAGAAAGAGTTAGTCTACAGTTTACCCCCTAACTGATTCACGAGTATTCAAACTAGTCACAGTAGGAAAAATGCACTCAAAGTGTACTGTGACAAATTGAATTCGAGTGCAAACCTAGTAAAATTTAGTGGCAATAAATAAAGGGCACAAGTATCATTTTTGAAAGGAAAGTGGTTAATCAAATTTGGACCAATTTACTTAAATTTTTGATATGCTTAAGGAGTTTACTTTCTCCAAGATAGACCAAATTTAGGCAATTCAACAAAGCGCAAATTAATTAAACAATAAATAAAAGGGGGAAAGTGTTGGATCAAATAAATCAAAGAATACATATATGTGTTGCATTAGTATTCCAGAATACACCTGCTCTGATAAGGATATTGACAGATGAAAATAAGTGTACACATTCAGAATGGGGAAAGGGGGAAGGAGGGTGTCTTGAGATGTGATACTAGATGAATGAGGAAAGAGGGAATGAGGGTGTCTTGAGAGATGTGATACTGAGATAAGGATATTGAATTATGAATCTATTGCTCGCAAAAGATAGTGGAGATCAAAGAAATCATTCGAATGTATGATGGATAAATATTTTCAAACTTGTGGTGGATCTTCTTCAAATTTCATTAAATATATTTGTGATAACATACCCTCTAGAAACATTTATGCTTAGTATGTTAAATTTCCAAATTTTCAAGATAAAAAATTTTCAACACATAAAGGAACAAAAGTAGTGATACCTGAAGGAGGATTCTATAGAAAAATGTAAATGTTCTCTTGTTTAGACTATGACTTGACTAAAAAGGAGAGATTCACTAGTTTAAGCTAGGATAAGTTTCTAAATAAAATACCCAGACCAAACGCCAATGTGCATGTATTATGAAAGTGCACACTTGGGCCAAAGGAATAGTAAAACTACTAGATATTCCTTTATTCAGGAAAAAGCCACTAGGAAAGGTATGTGCAAGACTATTACTTCAACAGTTGCATGGTGTATTTTTGTGGATTAATAGACCAATTACCATTAATTCAAATTTAATAGAGTCAATCAATGAATTTCCAACCACTGGGGAAGACATAATCCCTCTCACAGATAGAAGTCAATAAAATTCGTTGGGAAAAGGGATGGCTAAAGAATATGGAGCCAAACGAGCAGATAGAGGTTTTGATGTTTCCCAAATAAAGGGATTTTCCATAAAAAATTTAGTTTAGATACTTACATGTAAAATCTTTTGGAAGGCAGAAAAAGGTAAGTTTCCAATAGATGTCATTAGCCATAAAAAAATGTGTAAAAGGACTTCAAATGAACTTGTCAAAATGTCTATTGAATTAATTCCATGAAGATTTCCTAGAAGCTCAAGAGATAAGAAATCCTTTTCATTTTCCTTGGTTTCAATTCTTCATTTATTGATAGGTTTGAAAGAGCCTAAGGAACTTAATTTCTTAATAGGAACAAAAAACCTTTCTTGGGTGCAAGTTTTCAAAACTTTTAGTTTTCCACTAAAGCAAGAACAAAAGAGAAAAACAATGTCAACTTCTACATCTACACTGAGGAAATTAGATTTTTTCTCCAAGAAACTCGATGAGTGGAAACTAATATCTAGTAAATTCATTCAAGGGAATATTATGTTTCAATACTAGAATGCACTATACCTATATACAAGCCTAAAGAGATTGCAGTAAACAATGGATTCCCACAAAGTATATGTGCTCTGAAACTAACATAGCACAAATAATTGATGAATGGGGAGAAGAATTGAAAATACCACTAACAATATATGAATAAAATGTGTAAAAAAACAACAATGCAGTCCCCATTATTAAAGAACCATTCTATGAGATTTCCCCATAATTCCGCACAATAATCAATCCTCATTGAAAAGAGGAAGGCATCTAGTCATCAAAAAGATGAATCAACAAAGGAGAAAAAGGCATATAGACCTAAACCAGTTCATACACTCACCAATGATTATTTTAAACAAATCAGTGTACACATCAAGAATGGAATAGAATATGCCATGGAAGACATAGTCACAAGGATGAATATTGAAAATCTCTTAATCCAACAATAAGATAATGTGATGAAGTTAGAAGAAAAGATTAGTGATTGAAGTAGCACATAATGTCCATCAAAGAAATCAAGTTAGATAATGTAATATCCTGAATTTTGGACCTAACACTTATGGAAATGAGGCCCATTGATTATGATGTTACCTTGATGTTTGATTTTGATATACTGGGTCAAAGACCACACTGCATATGAACATGATGATTTGTTTGATATACTGGGCATAAGCTGGTTGCATATGATATATATATATACATTAGAGGAAATTTGGGGTGTAAAATGGGACTTATAAGAAAATGAACCAAAAATAAGTTCTTGTGAGTTGGAATTCAAGAACCAATACAATTCCAATAAAATGAGTCAAGCATAATGGTTGAATTGACATAATTGTCATAAAAAAAAATACTTTTTTTATTCATATTTTCGACATATCTCCCTACGTTTTTACTCAAATTTCGATCGGGAGAGCTCGTTGGATGTTGAATTTCATTCTGCATCCAACTATTACCCACACTACATACTTTTTGGTAGACCCCTCTACCCAAAAAACAAGAAAGACATGAAAAAAATGTGGTGATGAAGTATGCAGTATGAAGTATTTCCTTTTTTTGGGGTAGAGGGGTCCACCAAAAGTATGTAGTTTGGGTACTCGTTGGATGTGGAATCAAATTACACATCCAACAAGCTATCTCATTCAAAATTTGAGTAAAAACACAGGGAGATATGTCGAAAATACGAACACAAAAAGTAGTTTTTTTCTTTTTTTCCTCCAAAATTAATAAATATTATTTTAAGTATTATTTTATTATTTTCTTTAGGAGGCCTATTTTAGACCTCAAAATTCCTCTAATGTATATATGTGTGTTTGTGTGTCTCTTCTTGTGTTGGGCATGGACATTGAAGCACATGATTGATGGGATGTTTTTTGTTGACCGAGGAGCTCTGGAGCACATGGGTAAATTGATGTTTTGTGTTGAGCAAGAAGCTATGAAGCACATGAGTACTTATATTTGTGTTGAGTGAGAATCTCTTGAGCACATGAGTTTTGAGACATTTTTGTTGAGAGTGAAGCTATGTAACACATGAAAAGAAAATTTGGAAGTGTTGGGCATAAGCCTTGGATCCTTCCATGTTGATGTTGAGCATAAGATCTAGAACATCAAATCCTTGGAAATTGTATCCCTAAGTGTATCCTAGAAGTACCTCCTCACATTAGTGTTGAGCAAGGAGCTCTGAAGTTGCACTAAGTTTGTAACTCCCTATTTTTAGTGTTGAGTATGGGCTCTGGTAAGCACTAGGAGTTACTGAAAATAATTGAATGATTCCGGAGTGAAAACAACTCGAGTAAATATTGATCAAGTACTAAAGAAATACCATGTTATACGAGAGAAGCCAACATGAAAGGATGTTTAGAGTTTCCTAGCCTAGTAGACCTAACCATATACATGATGAACTTTATCAATAAAGTGTCATAAGTCTAGGGATCACAATATGTGATACCCCAACACAAATGTTAACAAATGATATATTATTATATAATTTATACAGAGCATGTATAAGGAATACACATAAAAATAATATTAATAATGTAAGACAGGAGGAAAACTTCCATCTAATATTATTATTACTAAGAGAAAATTAAATATTATAATATCTACAAAAGTTCAATTAGGAACTAGTTAAAAGTTCATAAGTTTAAATATTAAAAGTACCTAAATTAAATCAAAAGGGTTAAATCAAGAAATCAAATGATTCTTGATTTAATTGCCCCTTTAACTGAAAAGTATTTCTATAAAGTCCCAAGCCAAGGAGAGGCTTGGGGATCTCTTCCATCTTTTTGGAGTCCTTATTCTTCTTGATTATTCTCAAGATTAGAGTTCTCGGAGAACATTTTCTTAAGAGAAAAAATGAGAACTGATCGAGATTTGATATACCAGTTAGGGAAGTCTTACCTTAGGATCTCTAAGATACTTGCATGTTGGAACCAACTCAGGGGGATCCAAATTAAAACCGGGAACGATTCCAGGTCATGGTTTGGTGGAATGTGGTATTTCCCAACTGCTTCAGTCATTTATACAGAGGTCATATCTTCTTGTGAATTGTTAATGCTGGGTAATTGAGTGTGCCATTTTTAGCTATTAGTGGAGCTTAAATTTCTAGGTATGAGATTCTTGACTGCCTATTTCATTATCTAGAATAAGCACTAGCTGGATTATGCAACTGTTTATATTAGATTTTATAACCCTATGTGGCGTTGTTTTTTGTCAAATTTTTTTGGGTTTATATTTTAATTATAAATCCTAGGCTGTAATTTAATTTCTGTATAAGAGTTATCGAGCGTTTTGTTCTTTTAGTCTTACTTATGTATTTTCATTTACAACATAAAATTGGGTTCCTAAGACCTAGGAACTATCCTAGAAGCGCCAATTTGTTTAATTGCCTATGTACTCTACTTGTATATTTCATATTACCAACAGAGCTCTGTGTAGAAGTAAAAGACTATTTTTTATTAAAATTTGAAAAAAACATAACTATAAAATATAGCTAATTAATACCATGTATAAACAGAACCCTAACTCATTTTAAGGAATATTATAACCATAATATTCTACATGTAAGAATATTCATAACTTCAAATATTAAGCTAAGATAATAATAAATAAATACCTATCACGGTTTGTGTAAACATTATCATTCTTCTTTAAAACAAGTATTATCATAAATAAAATCTACAGACCAAGCATCGAGACCATCTAATGGTTCACGATTATTTACTGCCAACTATATCCACAATATTGTAATTCAGTAAACCAATTATCCACATAAACAAACCCTTGCGAATTTAAAAAATAAAACCCTTAAATAACAGTGAATCATAATATAAAACGCATGTCATAAACAAAAGTTCCTACATAAATAAAAACCAACATAATATAAATTACATTATTCATTTAAAACAAGCATAATTGCACAAAGGTCAGAGGATCGATTCTTATGGGCATCCAAGCCCAAATCATATCCATTTAAATTAAAACCTCATCATAGTAAACGACCCAAATGCGAGCGAGGGACAAGTAAATACTTGTACAATAGGCTTACTCAAGAGTATGGCTTTTCCCACGTCCTTTCCCACGAGCTGCAAACCATGCCTATTCTCTCCACCCCTACAAACCTACAATAGAGTAGAGCCACGATGTGAGAAGTATGAATAATATTCAAACCAAACAAGCAAATTATACTACAAAAACAGAGCACCCATCATACCTATCAGAGCCATTGTCATTTCTCCTTATTTCACCACGCAGGAGCATAGTCCAAGTAGAAAATCTACGAATGATCCAAGCTAACAACTGAACCAAGCCCTAAGTTGGGTTGTTTCCTTTTTCAAGGAACATTTATGTTGCCACCCTGGCCTCCAATATCATTTACAAAGACCCAAAAATCCATAGTTCTAGTCATGATATTAAACCTTGTCCCAAAACCATCGTGAATTGCAAAAACCCATTCATGCATCAAATAACTTAGGCTTTAAGCCCTACATCCATGGCATGTCAAATATGGTATGGAATGTTTAAAAATAAGAGTTTTACAAATGTATTATATTACCAACTTTAAAATGATATAGTAATAATATGATAGGGCATAATCAATTCATAAGCATTCACACCATGGTTAATCAGTGTCACAAAAATAATAAGTCTATGTCATGCAAGTAATAAGTGCAATAGTGATCCTGTCACTATCATAAAATTTGTAATGATGATAATAACAATCAATATAATGTCACTAAAATAACGATGCAAATGCGAGCTCTAGTGACCAAAACAATCAACACTTTTCAGTAAGCCTTATAAACAAGTTTACACCATCGAGTATACCTGAACGTAAATGCGACAAGAATGCATTAGTTTATCACAACTAAGAAATCCCATTGTGACAAGTATAAATTTTTACCTTTGAGGTGGTTACAATGGAAACTAGTCTCACCACTCCACTTCTTTATCCATTAACAAAGTCAAGTTAGAATCATGTATACAATAGTAAGCACATGTTATAAACAATGAAGTACATAAACCAAAAAGTAACTTGCACACCAATTCTTAACCATAGTACAAACAATAATCAACATTATGACAACATAAATAACATAATAATAATCGCATCAATAATTATGGAAGCAATATGTAAGAACAACTTACAGCAATACAGCAGTACAAATAGAGAATGACACATTCCACAAAGTTCAATTAATGTCCAGTATAGGTAGTTTTGACTAGCCTAATAAAAAACAAACATATTTATTTCCAATTCTGGGTTGATCTTGACCACGTTTTGACCATCCAAAATTTGTATAGAGGACTTTACAGCAAATTCTTCTTTATTCTGCTTTTTCTGCTTTTTCTGCTTTTCTATGGATAAGATAAAAGCTAGTCAACTAGGAAACTGGGAGCTTTTGTTTCCAACCCATCCTCCATTAGTATTTATCCATTTTTTAGGATTGGCATGTTATTTCCATCTCCTTGACAACTCACTCATGCTTTTTTCAACTCGTGAGGTCCTTGATAGATTTAGTAAGTGCCTTATCCACCTATGGGGGTTTGCTATATTTTGGTAAGTCATCCTTTTTGAGATTTATGAGTTGTTTCCATACAATTTGATTTTACTATGAGGGATGTACTATTTATGTACACTATTATTCATAATTATTCAATGGAAGGATACACACCAATATTCATCTCTTGATTCATGTGATTCAGTCTCTTTTCTTCTCTCTATTTTTCCTGTGTATGCTTGTGAGAATTCTTAGCAGCAAGATCTATTTCGTGTGCTTATTCTTAGCTTCATTTCACATAGCATTGATATATTATTTATGCATGGTATCAGAGCTACAAGTTTTATCAAGTTCTACAAAGTTGAGGAGCGCTTCCAGTCTCCTATCCCTCTCTGAAGAAGTGCTTGTCTAGCTTACAAGATTTTCTCCTAGTTTGTTTTGTAGGTTGCAGAGAGTTTCCGTTAGAGCATATCAACAAATTCAATATGCATTCAAAACTTCCTCTACTATCTCCTTTCAACTATGCTTATTGGAAGCCAAATATGAGTGCATACTTCAAGAGGCAATGTCTCTTTGATGTCTCCATTGGTGCATTGAGTGAACCTGAGTCTTATGAAGAGAAGATTGATTGGCTAAATAATTGTGATAGAGATTATGGAATTATTTGTTTGGGAATGTCTCCAAATATATATCATCTCATAGATTTTGCTGAATTTCCATTTGAGCTTTGGAAAATTTTGGACAAAGCTTTTGGTTTGCAGGAAATTGAAGATGAAGCATGGAGTGAACCTAGAATCTCCTCTTGTTCTCTCTCTCAAGATTTATTGGCCTCTAAATTCTCTAATGAAGTTGATCATGATGAAGAATTTTTTCATGCATTTCATGTTGCTACTGCCCTCTTTCATTCGAATGCTTCCTCCTTCAATGAAGAAGCAAATATTGAAGAGCCATCTTTTTCTGTGTCTCTTGAAGGTGATTTTTCTTCTTGTGATACTATTGATGAAAAAGAAGTAACATATGGAGCTGTTGCTGATATTGATTATGATCCTATAACCCATTCATTGTTCTCTAAATCTCCTATCTTAGATTCTGAGATCTATGCGCCAGATTCTTCACACCTTTTGCATACCTCTCTCATTGACGGTGCGCAACCCAGTGACTTCCAAGATGTTTGCTTAGCCACATAAAGCCTTATTTGTGTCATACCACTTACCTTACTTTATATCATGTGATTCAGCATATCCTCCTTTGTTCTTGGCATTAATACTCAAATCCTTCTTGAATATTGTGAACATCTCATTCTTTCCTCCTTTCATATAGAGGATTCATTACCAGTGTATTCCCATGAGTCTATTGATATGCTTATATGTGATCCTTTGGATTCTTATTTAGAAGAATATTTTCAGGTTGATACACATATAATACCACCATCCATACCATCTACCATACCTCTGAATAATCCAAAGACTATACAAATCTCAAGCTCACTAGTTGGTTCCTCATTGGTCTCTTGTGTAGTGATATGTATCTTACATGGTTTGAAGTCTTTCCTAAATTTCAATGGCTGGTTATCCATGTCCTTATTCATATATGGAATAATATTAAACATATTTGGATCTTTTATAAACACTTATGGTTCAGATATTATGCCCATCCATCATTCATATTTTTACACCTATCAGTTTTCCCCTGTTGCTCATAATTTTCCTAGTCTAGCCCTATATCCTCATGGAGCCATTGAAGCCTTTGTCCTTGCTGTTCCATATGTTAATATTTATGATATATCAGAGTTTTACCAGCCTCATATCATATCTATACAAGTGCTACATCAGATTGGAAGATTGACATGTGATTCACATCACAATTTTGCAGCTATTCAAGAATTTGGGTGTGAAATAATTTGTCTTAACTTTTGTACTCTTTGGAAAAGAGTATGCATAGATCTCTTTTCCATTTCAGATTATGTTTACATATCAAAGTTTGACAGAAGAAAGAAGCATTCAGATAATGCTCCTACTTCATCATTTGATGAGATAGAAGGAGTCTCTCCTCTTCCTTCTTGCAGGTTCTACACTCCAGTGCATGATCATGAGTTCATGATTTATTCAGCAAGTCCTTCATCCAGAAGCAGTTCATTCAGCTAATTAAGGTGAAGATGAAGATATTTTGAAGACATATTTCAAATTATGTGCCTTGTCCTATCTTGAGGGAGGATTTTCCCCATGTGGTTTTTCCTCTTTCCTCACTTTTTTGGACGTAATAATTGTTAAAGGGTGACCATAGCCTTGTTGTTGGGCCCTATATGCATCCATATGCATCCATATTTTTTGTCATACCATCATGAATTAAGACTTATAGGGGGGTCTAGGAATATATTAAACCCACTCACAACTTAGGATAAAATAATTAATCATTATTTGATTAATTATTCACCCACTAGCTTAATTAGTTGGCATCCACTTGCACCTTTAAGTCAATACATGCAATATATATCCTAGGAATGATTTATTTCCAATTATGGGTTGATCTTGACCACCTTTTGACCATCCAGAATTAGTATAGAGGACTTTACAACAAATACTACTTTATTCTGCTTTTTCTTCTTTTCCTGCTTTTCTATGAATAAGATAAAAGCTAGTCAACTAGGAAACTGGGAGCTTTTGTTTCCAACCCATCCTCCATTAGTTTTTATCCATTTTTTAGGATTGGCATGTTATTTCCATCTCCTTGAAAAATTACTCATGATTTTTTCAACTCGTGAGGTCCTTGATAGATTTAGTAAGTGCTTTATCCACCTATGGGGGTTTGCTATATTTTGGTAAGTCATCCTTTTTGAGATTTATGAGTTGTTTCCATACAATTCAATTTTATTATGAGGGATGTACTATTTATGTACACTATTATTCATAATTATTCAATGGAAGGATACACACCAATATTCATCTCTTCATTCATGTGATTCAGTCTCTTTTCTTCTCTCTATTTTTCCTTTGTATGCTTGTGAGAATTCTTAGTAGCAAGATCTATTTCATGTGCTTCTTCTTAGAATCATTGCACATAGCATTGATCTATTATTTATACACTAGGAAGAAGAACTAGTGGTGAAACTAAATTCTGATATTATAAAAAACATACAAGGCATTTAAGCAGACTTGCAAAGTTTCAGAGATGACAATCTGAATGAAAGAAAGTAACAACAAGCAATCAATGAAGCATTGCTGAGAAATATGACAAGAGGAAGCCTGCATGGGAAACCCACTCATTCCACAAATAGGTTGAAGAAGGAACCTTATCATAAACGGTCCAGCAGCCCAAGAGAAGAAGGAAAAGAGGAACATACCCCTGAACCTACAGAAGGAGAATCTCATAGTCCTTCTAGTGAGGACTCTCTTTCTCCATGCAGAAATAAACAAAGAAGTGATGAAAATCTCTGGGGGCAGTTCATAAAAATAAGAGCCCCAACCTATGAAGGAGAGGTGAACATGGGGGAGAAACCTGAAGAATGGCTATTGGGTATGATCAAATATTTATGAGTTCATAACTACTCTAGCGAAATGAAGGCTCAAATGACCATCTATAATTTAAATGGAAAAGTAGCGAGATTGTGGAGAGACTTGAAACATACAAAGAAATATTAGGTAAGAGAAATACGCTGAAGCAAATTCCATAAGATATTTAAAAATAATATATTTCAGAAAGATTCTTTGACAGAAAGGTGAAAGAGTTTCAAGAGTTACATAAGGGATCCATGACTATGGATTTTTTTATTAACAGATTTCTATATCTATTACATTATGTACCATACATCAAGGACAAAAAGGTAGAGGTCCAACAATTTTTAGGATTTCTTCCTCCAAGCTTTTGGGAAAGGATTTAGTTTGACATGCTTAAAGCATTGGACACCACATTGCACAAAGCTAGGATCTGCTATGAGAATGGACCACTAAGGCAAGAGAACATGAACAGAAACAAAGACAAGTCTAAGAACTTCTCTAACAACCACAAACTAGGTTTTAACCCACACCCGTAAACCTAAAAAAATGCAAAATCATTACCTGCTACATATTAAACAATGTGGGTCATAATGTCGAGAAATGCAAGTTTCTAAAATTTTGGAGAAGGAATACAAGTAATGACAACATTCTAAATTATTTGACGAAGACCTGAAATGGGGAAAATCTCATGGTCTGGAGAAATAAAATTGTTAATCCTGAGTCCTTCACGACAAAAGGAAGTTTGAACAACAAGTCATTTTACACTTTACCCCCTAATTAATTCACAAGTATTTAAACCAGTTGCAGTGGGAAAAATGTGCTCAAACTGTACCGTGACAAATTGAATTGAAGCACATACCTAGTAAAATTTAGTGGCAATAAATAAAGGGTACACATATCATTTTTAAAAGGAAAGTGGTAAATCGAATTTGGACCAATTTACTTAAATTTTTGAGACACTTAAGGAGTTTCCTTTCCCCAATATGGATCAAATTTAGGAAATTCAACAAAGAAAATATTACTTCAAACAAATCAAATAATGACCTAAGTATTTGTAACTAGGTTAAACCCTAAATACTACAAATCAAAGAAATCAAAAAATACATATCTGTGTTGGATTAGTATTCCAGAAGACACCCACTCTGATAAGGAGATTTATATATGAAAATAAGTGTACACATTCAGAATGAGGGGAAGAGGGAAGGAGGGTATCTTGAGATGTGATACTGGATGAAGGGGGAAAGGAGGAAAAAGTGTTTCTTGAGAGATGTGATATGTAGATTAGGAGATTGAATTATGAAGCTATCGCTCTCAAAAGATAGTGTAGATGTAATGTCCCAAATTTTTGACCTACCAATCATAGGCATAAGCCTATTGATCATGATGATTATATTAATGTTTTATTTTTGAGTCAAAGACCCCATTGCATATGAACATGATGATTTGTTTTCTATATTAAATCCAATTGTTGATGATATATAGCTATATATATGTTTTGTGTTGGGCATGGACCTTGAATCACATGATTGATGAAATGTTTGTGTTGGGCATCGACCCTGAAGCACATGATTGATGAGATGTTTTGTGTTGAGCGAGAGGATTTGGAACACATGAGTACTTACATTTGTGTTGAGCATAAAGCTATAGAACACATGAAAATATAATTGTAAATGTTGGGTATAATCTCTAGAGCATTCCATGTTGGTGTTGAGAATAAGCTCTAGAGCATCGAATCTTTAGCCATTGTATCCCTAGGTGTGTCGTACAAGTACATCCTAGCATTTAGTATTGAGCGAGAGCTATGGAATTTCACTATGTTTATAACTCCCTATTATAAGCATTGAGTATGGGCTCTGGTAAGCGCTAGGGGTTACTGAAAATATTAAAATCACCTCTGAGTGAAAATAACTTGAGGAATAATATTGATCTCATCATACTTATTTTTAAGTGATTAAATGAAATTTCAAATTTCTATATTCTCATCAAAGTACTGAAGAACTACCATGTTATACGAGGGAAATCCAACATGCAAGGATGTTTTGAGTTTCCTAGCCGAGTATACCTAAGCCACCTATCTACTTGAGCTTCATAAAAGAAGTGTCATTGCGTCTAAGCGATCATGACACATGATGCCCAAACACAAGTGTTAACAAGTATTTTAATACTATGTATTTCATACATAGTATGTATAAATAATTAATTATGATTAATTATATAATTAAATAAAGAAAGAAGAGAAGCTCCATGAATTATTATTTTATTATTGAAGGATTAATGAATAGTGAAATGTCTATGAAAGACAAACTAGGAACTAGTTAAAAGTTCCTAGTTTAAGAATTGAAAATTACCCAAGTAAATTAAAAAGGGTTAAATCAAGAAATCAAGGATTTCTTGATTTAAGTGCCCCTTTGACAGGAAAGTTTTCCTATAAATACTCAAGCCAAGCAAAGGCTTGGGGGTTCTAATTTTTCTTCTGGGAGAATTATTATTCTGCATGTTTTGCTCTCAAGTGTTTTCTTGGAGAACTTTTTCCTACAAGGAAAAGATGACTGATTCAAAACTGATTACCAGTTAGGAAACCCTACCTTAGGAGCTCTAAGCTAGTTGCATGTTGGAGTCCAGCTTGGGAAGATCCGGATAAGAACCAGGAATGGTTCCGGGTCATGGTTGGGAGGAACATGGTAGTTCCCAAGTAATTTGGTCAGCAAACAAAGGTAAGATCTGCATTGATTTGTTAACTCTGGTTATTTAAGTGTGCAGGTCTAGCCAATGACAAAGCTTCAATTTTTAGGTATGAAACTCTTGAAGGCCTATTCTAATTCTTTCCAAAGTTTCAATACTGTTTATGTTAAGTAATCGATGTAATGAAATTTCTAACCCTAATGGTTATGTCTTATGGTTAACAATATGCTAGGGTTTGTATATGTAAATTACTAATCATATGTTGTTTATGTTTAGGGTTGCATCTCTCATAAATGTTCTTGTACTAACTAGGTTTGATCTTAGTATTATGTTTTTATATGGTTATCTGTAGTTAATACTCTGCTTACATATTCCATTTGTCAGCAAAGGGTTGTTTTTAATTCAAGTTTAGTTCAGGAGTATAGGTTAAATATATATATAGAATTACATATATATAATACTATCCAAATAGTTTTATAATTTATGTTCTATTTGATTTATTATAAACTATAAACAAACAGAATTCATATAATAAACAAGCTAACAAATTATTAAAGACCTTCTAGAGTCTACTGTGCATAACCATGTAAAAACAAATTTAAATATCATAACATTCCATTTTAATAAACATAATCCAAAGTAACCAAACATAAAAGGCATCGTGACCATCCATGTGGTCCATTATCAAACTCTGTACTATTATATAAAATCAACAATCCAAATCATATCCATTAACATAACTCGAATATTCAATTTCACAGTCCTATTATTACAGTCACCCATCATAAACACATAAAGGGTTTTAAAACTTCCATTTAAAATCTATACATAACCAACGCATCATTTAAATAATTAAAACCCATTTTTTCCCCCAAGAGGTCGCGACGTCAAATCCTGTAGATGTCCAAACCCGTTACTTTAACATTAATATATTCATAAAATTTTCAAATCCAAACAGTAAGGAAATCATACAATCTTTCCATACAAACCATGTTACACCGCTGGTATGTGTAAGATACGATTTCAAGGTATGCCACAAAATCCAAACGATGCACACACTTACAGCGAGGTCGTAAGGGCCCTAGTTACATCCTTGGCCAAGTTTAAAAACTAATCACATAGTCACGCTTCCAAACCAAATCAAAATCGTGGGTAGTCTTAACCCTGGGCTGTCACAACCTCGTCTTTTCCAATTAAACAATCTACATTATAAGATATCAATTAAAAAGCTATCACAGTAGTTGGGAGAGGCACATGCCATTTGTGGCATGGCCTGCACCCATGCCAAGCCATTACATAAATAAAATTATAGTACTCTATTTAAAAACACATACTCTATTCATAACGCTAGCGTAGAGCACGTGGTGGCAGGCCAATGGGCTACGGCACCATTGTTACAATGGTGCAGCCCATAACATAACACGTAATATCTAAGAGCTCCCTACTCATAGTACAAACCCAAACAATAAATACACAAACAAAGTGTGGTGCATAGGCCCACAAGAAAACATAATAATTTATACATGGAGTAATTTTTCCAAAGGTTGTGAGGCCATGATTGATTCCTTTAGATTCCACATAAAATGCATAGATTAAATAACCATAAAAAACCCATGTTACGCAGTATTTAAATGTTGGATAAATTCATAAGTAATTCATGCCAAAACATTACAGACTTCATATTAAAAACCAATGCGTCATGTATTTATAGAGAGAGGCACGAAACCCCTATGTCGGACAGTCAAGTAATTAAAATTTTAATGGAAGGCTATGAGCTATGCAACCATTACAAGTAATGTTGCAGCCATAGCCCAAGCAAATTCCAAATATCTCTGCAAGATTCCATTTAAAACCAAACAAATTTACAACATAATCCCCAAAGACAGTGTAACCAAGTGCCACACGAAACCCCCACCCAGTAAATATTTCCAACTCATGAATGCCCAAAATGAGAGGAGGCAGGTGATTCTTGCTAACATTCTTACCATGGCCGTAAATTAGAAATCCCAACTCGACAGTGTCACCCTGTGCAAACCACAGAGCGCGTTCATCTCTACCTACAACAAACAAAAAATGGTATGAGGAGCATGACCGTGCCATGAAGAAAAACCAAACGAAACACTTGGATTTTTACACAAAGACAGATGAGTGTACCTACAAATCGTTGGGGTTGACCCCATTCTCCAAATGCCCATAGGTTTCATTAAACAATAATTCCCATAGCATAATGCTTATACAACGAGTGCCAAGACCTTTTTCCAAGGGTTTTCACCAACCCTAATGGAATTAATGGTACCAGCTGGTGGCCATTAACGCCACCATAAACCCCAACCATAAAATTGTGGATCAATGTTAAATCAACCATGTCATATGATAAACCCTCTACACTATGGTTTCACCACCCTTTAAAAGTCAACGCATGCCAAATACTAATGACATGGTTTATATACCATAGTCCCAACCTCATGGTATGTGTAGCCCTTGATACTATCATATAGTATTTCGATACTATCATGTAGTATTACAATTATTTACCCTTAGCATCAAAACTACCATATATTATTACAAATGTCTGTGCTTTTTCTTTAATCTTAGTGTTATCACTTGCCCTTTGTGCTAGCTAATATAGGTAGTGTATGCATTTAAGTTGTAGGTCTAGGTTGTAGCAGTTAGGTAGTATGGAAAACATAGTATTCCTTAATTCCCTCACTATGAAGAACAAGCGTAAGTCTACGAACTCATCACCAATGTAAAACCTGCAAAATAGAAACAAGATATGAGTAAGTAGGTAAACCAGAGATAGAAATTAATAACAGAAGGATAGTAATATAAATTCATAAGCATTTAGTAAATTAACAAATAAAAGATAGATGATAAACATAGGGTGTACCTGGGTCATAAAACGGATCAGTAACAAAGTGCAAGATGAAATGGGAAGTACAACTAAGGACGGAATTATGTCAAGTAACCAATAATTCTGATGTCGTAAGAGTAACCTGTGAATCAATGAATAAGGTGCCTTAGTTCAAATGAACTAAGTAATCCTGCATAACAAAGAATAATCTTACCTCTTAGATCGTCATGGGAGAACAAGTCACGCCACTCCATCACCTTGTTCCCATCAATAAAGTTAAGTTAGTTTTCACTAAATAAACAAAGTATACATGTGCAGGAGTAAAACAATGAACTAAATAACTCATTAATTCACTGACAGTTGTAACTATGACATATCGACAGTTTAAATAACAGAAGACATAAGAAGTAAATGAACTAATAGTCATGGAATGGATAAGAGATTTACAAGACAATGGGCAGAAGCTGAAGAGATTGAAAGCTTAATAAGAATCTATGTTTCCACATGAGTACTAATGATCCCTTTTAGGTAGTTTTCACTAGCCTATAATTTTTGTATTTTCTTTTTCAATTTTTGGGGACATTCCAGTATATCAAAGAAATCATTTGAATATATGAGGGGTAAATATTTTCAAACTTATGGTGGATCTTATTCAAAGTCCATTGAATATGTTCATGATTTCATACTCTCCAGAAAAATGGATGCTCAGTCTTTTAAATTGTGAAAATTTGAAGAGAAAAAATTCTCAACACATAAAGGTACAAAAGGGGTGAGATCCAAAGAAGGATTCTATAGAAAAATGTAAATTTTTTCCTATTTAGACTATGATTTTTTCTACATAGGGCTCCACCAACCAATATGACTACCTGTGAAAGCACCAATGATATAAAAAAGAGAGATTCCCTAGTTTAACCCAGGATAAGTTTGTGAATAAAATAACCAGCCATACCCCAATGTGCATTTATTATGGAAGTGCACACTTGGGCCAAAGGTCTGACGAAGACAAGAATACAAAAACTATGATATATTCCTTTATTCCAAAAAACCCAACTAGTAAAGGTATGTGCTACAATGTTACTGCTATAGGTGCTTGTTGTATTTTTATGGTTGAACATACCGATTCCAATTAATTCAAAGTTAATAGAGTCAATCGCTGAATTTATTTCCACTGGGAAGACATAATCCCTATCATAGATAGGAAAATGGATTCCTGAAAAATATGGAAGCAAACAAGCAAACAGAGGTTTTGATTTTTACCAAATAAAGGAATTTTCTATATGATTTTTAGTTTAGATACATACATGTAAAGTATTTTGGAATGGATGACAAGGTAAGGTTCCAATAGATGAAATATTATAAGTAAAAAAGTGTTTAAAAGGAGTTCAAATCAACTGTTCAAAATTTCTATTGAATCAATTTCGTGAATATTTCCTAGAATCTCAAGAGATAGGAAATCCTTTTCATTTTCGTTGGTTTCTATTCTTCATTTCTTGATAGGTTGTAAAGAGCCATAAGGAATTTAATTCATTGACAGGAACAAAAACCTTTCTTGGTGCAAGTTTTCCAAACATATGGTTTTCCACTAAAGCAAGAAGATAAGAGAAAAACAATTTCAACTTCTACATCTACATTGAGGAGATTATATTTCTTCTCCAAGAAAATCCATGTGTGGAAAATGATATCTAGTAAATGCATACAAGGGAATATTATGTTTCAATGCTGGAATGCACTGTACATTTATATAGGCCAAAATAGAGTCAAGTAAACAATGGATTCCCACAAAGTATATGTGCTCTGAAATTGACATAGCACAAATAATTGATGAATGGGGAGAAGAATTGAAAATAACGCTAACAATTTATGAAGAAAATGTGTATAAAAGAAACAATACAGTTCCTAGTATTGAAAAGCCATTTTATGAGATCCCCCCTCAATTGTACAGAACAATCAATCCCTAGTGAAAAGAGGAAGGAATCTAGTCATCGAAAAGAGGCAACAAGAAAGAAGAAAAAGTAATATAGACCTAAACCAGTTCATACACTTACCAAGGATTATTTTAAGCAAATAAGTGTGCACATTTAGAATGGAATAGAATATCCATGGAATACACAATCACAAGGAGAGATATTTAAAATATCTCAATCCAACAATAAGATAATGTGATGAAGTTAGAAGAAAAGATTGTTGATTTGAAGCAACACATAATGTCCATCAAAATAAATCAAGTTAGGTAACTTTCATTTTGGCGAAGAACATGCAAGAAAAGTGTCACATTCAAAATTGAAGATCCCAACCATAACATTGGAACTTTCTTCTCAAAATCCTCAAACTTCTGTAAGTCATGTAGATCTATTTCTCTCTTATTTTTCTGCAGATGAAGTACATGAGATGCATACTTCCACAACATAAGAAACAAGGGAAAGTATTGAATTTTTCCTATTATAATGGCTTAGTAATATGACTGAAAAGGAATCCCTACAAGCTAAATGATAGAAACTCAAAGCACAAGGAGAAAAAATGGATCAAAGGACATATGCGGTTGAAAGGAAAATAAAGAAAGCAGTTGATCAATGAAATCATCTAAGACAAGAAGAACAAAAAGAAGGACAAAATGTGTCAATAATGCAAACCATAATTGAGTAAGTATTCAAATTATTTCATCTTTTTAAACAACTAAAGGAAGGCTCTCTTAATGAAGGAATGGAAAGATTTTAAAAAAACATTCAAGTTTTATAAGGAAAAATTGGAGAATTGTCTCGAGCACCAATAATATTTTTGAAAATTTGAATACACTAAGAGAAAGAATTGAAAAGGAAAACAATTCCTATCAAAATATTAAAGGTCTAGATAAATAAAGAACAATATTGGACGAGGAAACTATTTCGCAATCAATGGATCTGATAAAAAATTAAAAACTAATATTAGTAAACAAAAAGATATAAAGTGTCCAAGAAAAAGAGTATAAGATCCATGAAAGTTTGGTCAATCTATCTAGAACTGTAAAAAGAGACAAAAAAGGAAGAATTCAAGTGGAAGTAGTGAGAAATGATAGAACTTGTAAATGAATATAATTAATTAATGAGAATATTTGGTCCTCTAAAGGATATTTCTTACAACTTAACAAGAGCCTTTTCCTCAGCTAGAGGAAGAATAAAAAAATGTAACTAATTGCCGTATATAAGGTGTTGAATCTGTCTTCAATAATGTTGAAATAATCTTCGAATCTAAAGGAAAACAACTGAAGGAAGAAGTCTCTAATGTAAAAAGGAATCTACAAAAACTAAAATAATATCATGACATAAAAATGGAAGAAGAAAGATCAAATCCAAGGGGAGTCAACAACGAAGAAATACCCTTATTGATTGATGTCAAAGGGGGAGAAAAGTCAAGAGAAGGAACTACAAGGAAAATGCACTATAGTAGAGATCATAGTGGAGGATTTTAGTGTTAGAAGATTGGAAAAAAAATTACAAAAACCTCCACTGCAACATCAAAAAATGGTAGCGTATATTTTAATGAAGGTCATTTTGGATAAAAAATATAACAAGAAAAACTTTGTTTTTGGATGTTTTAGCGAATGTTTTTTTAGCGGTGCATTTAAAATAAAGAATGCACCAGTGTAGCTTCTAACAAAACACATGAGTGTTGTACATTGGATGGTATCCACACCATCGCATTCAAAAAAAATAAGAGCCGCATTTTTCATAATTTAAATGATAATCGAGTGCTCGCATATGGATTATATGTACTGGTTCCTTTGAAAAAAAAGCACTTTGGTGTGATTAGTCATTATATGAATTTTGAGGTCTAAAATTAGCCTCCTAAGGAAAATTTTACCATTAAAATTCACGTTAAAAATAATCTCAATGACACCCTTTCCTTGATACAATGTTAGTGCTTGAGCAATAAGGAAATATTCTTGAACTTTAAAATTTTAATCCACAATTATAGTTAAAATAGATCTCATTAATAATCCAAAGAGACAAATAAATCCAACCATAGAACACATGATGTACCCTTGCAAATCCATACACTAATCTAGAGAATAAAAATCCTAGCAAAAAATATTAGAGTATGACATATAATCAACAAAGAATGATTATAACACAACAGCATGTTTACTCAAAAAGAGAGCACAAAAGAGTAGAGACCATATGGAACGTTGTACCGATATTGCCAAGTGCATAATAGTTTAATAACAATCTGAATTTAGTCATACAAAGAAGGTAGTGAATAGTTGAATGATTATGTGCACTTATAGCACGTGTTAACACTTTGAACACTGGTACACCTTTAACTTTGTGCCCTATTGTAGTGGGGATTTCTTCCCTACTACATGCAAAATCACCTACCCCATATCAACCATATCATAGGGTAGAGTTCATGGTGTGAAGTGTCTTTCAATCTCAACTTATGATAACAAGAAACAACAAAAATAAATAGAAATATTTTATGATTTTTATTTTATTATATAACTAACATAGAGAAACAACAATATGAATACCTTTCTTTGAAGTTGGCCACTGCAACCGTCTGAAGAAATGCTCCACCGGCTCCATGGTATGGGTCTCTATTATTCTGCACTAATGGTTGTAAATTAGGGGGAATGGATCCAAATGGGTATGGAGAAAGCTCAACATACACCATGGGAATGATATGGAGAAATGTGATGATAATGGTGAAAGGTTCAACAATGAATGAATGAATGACAAAAGGTATTTTTTGTGAGACTTCCACAATGTATTTATAGGATGGTCCAATGTAATGTCCCCAAAAATTGAAAAAAGAAATTATAGGCTAGTGAAAAACTACCCAAAGGGGATCATTATTACTCATGCGGAATTACATGCGCTACTTATACTTTTGATCTCTTCATAAACTGTCCTTACTGTCTTGTTAATCTCTTATCCATTGAAAGATTATTAGTTCGTTTACTTCTTATATCTTAATTGTGTTATTTAAACTATTTGTACATCTAATTTATTACTGTCAGTGCATTAATGAATTGTATAGATCATTCTTTTACTCCTGCACATGTGTACTTTGTTTATTTAATAAAAACTAACTTAACTTTGTTGATGGCAATAAAGTGGAGTGGCGAGGCTAGTTCTCCCATGACAATCTGAGAGGTAAGGTATTACTTGGTTATGCAGGCTTACTTATTCTAGTTGAACTAAGGCACCTCTCTCTTTTACTTATGCAACTCATTACTTGGCGACGGGATCGGATGTAAAGTGTGTTTCACCAACTTGATCCTAGAGGACCTGCTGCTAGTTGTTATGCTGCTTATCGACTTGGATTTATAACTTGGTAAGTGTCGTTATCGTCAATTTAACTATTACGGCAATAATTTCCTACGCACTAATTATTCTTTGTTATGTTTTGAACTTGTTAGTCTATATTCCATTAATACATTTTACATTTGATGTATGTTCTCACTATACCTATTAACATCTCTCATGTTATTTTATTGACAGGTTAATATATTGGTTTTTAAGAGCAGGTCTTTGGATTTTATAGTCTGGGATGTTATCATGGCATACTTTATATGCAATGGTTCTCAAGCATAAACACTTTGTTACTAAGGGGCTTAAACCCTAATCTCTAATCCTATGGTCCAAACATTATCTAGATTCTAAGCATGCTTTTATGAATCTAGACAAGCACATCCTGTGGACTATGTAATATTAAAATTCTATCCTAAGAAAACTTTGTAATGTGTTAATGTTTTATATTTAGAGTTTGTGGTGATAGGATATATGGTATAAACCATACATTTCCATGGTTTAAGCATTGGTATGGAGGGTGGTATTAAACGATACCTTGTAACAAGGCTTTACTATGGGAGTGGGTGTGATAAATCATTAATGTACTCCATTGTGGTGCATTTAATTCTCTTCGTAAAGCATTGTTGAGTCCTAGAAAATCATAGGTAAGAACAGTTAGGGATTCTCCCTAGTAAACGTTCCCAACTAGCCCGTTACTATTTGGTATGGGCAATCAGTCCGGTTTACAGTCCGACTACCGTAGGTCAAGTAAAAAAATAAATGGTTTTATAGGTTACGGCCCATTCCACCATGTATGTTTTTAGTTTTTTGTATTTAAGTATGAGATGAAAGTGCCTATCTAAAAATGCAAATTGGTAGAGAATACGAGGAGTAGTCACAATGTGATGCGCAGGTTCTTACCTCTCGTCTTAACTCTCTCGTATCTAAACCACACACAAGAATAAAGAAAACTAAAACTAAATATCTAACCTATCCCTAGGGAGAAAGATTATCATTTATCAATGATTAATGTATTTTGCACATGCATTAAGAAAAATCACATATCACTATTACTTATTTCAAAACACATGAACCTTTATAGATATATGAACAACCAGATAGCTAATTGTTTACGAACAACATTCATTACTCATAGTGGAAATTTCATAGAATAAACAAGACCACATTCATAACAAGAGGATAGGTTCAAAGAGTTAGAATGATCTCACAGTTAATGGCTAATAGTTGAAAATGAAATAGTTCACATTCAACAAATCCATAGCATAGCATTTGAAACCTTCCACAAAGCTTTCTCCAATAGGAAACTTGTAAATTTTTTATACAAAAGGAAATAGTTCTTATTAAATCATAATCTCACAAATATAT
>LPNX010317647.1:230465-299582 GCA_001517045.1 Pseudotsuga menziesii | reverse complement strand
CCCCCCCCCCCCCCCCAGGTGACCTTTGGGATCCCCAAACTGTGTCATCTCACAATATTTGTCCTTTGTTAGTGCTCATGATTCATACAATATGTTACATTTTAGATTGAGACTTATGAGTACATCATAAAAAGGGACCAGCTCAGTAACTGATGAACCTTTTCCAAGCCTAGGCCTTTGCTGCTATCGACTCTTCTTTGTCTTTTGTATATGTCTTCTTTGAAGTAGCAATCATCAAATTGGGTCTGAAAAATCCTCTAGGTCTGTCTACAATTAAAACAAAAAACTCATCATCAGTACGGACTATATTCAAGATCATCTAACTTTCAATAAAACGTAAACCAGACTATCAATAAAACTAAGCATCAAATGTGAATCCCGGTAGCACGTTTTCATCGTGAAACTTGAACTTGATCAAAAATAAAAAACCTCTGTCACCCAAGAAATATGGTAAAAGATGAAAAAAATGGTGGGAAATCCTTACTAGCAGGAAAATATAAGCATCGGACTAACAAACTCCTCATCGATGGGCGGAATCATTATAGCATCGAATGATTAGTTTACTAAGCCGCCCCAATGGCGAAAACCATAAAAAATATGGCTTCTGCGGCAAAATAAAACGTCAGCGAAATAAAATATGAAAAATTGCCGTACTGGCGTCGGCGATCGGAACCACTACCCACAATGCATTGGCAGAAAATTTCATTACGTAGCCTCCATGGTAGGAGATAGACAAACTAAAAGTCCTGTAGTCAACAGAAAACATCAGTGGTCGACAACGGGGAACTGGATAGGAAAGCATCGATAGATAAACCAACTAAACATTAGAAATATAGCGTACTACATATTTGTAGTGGTGGGAAACAATCATCCTACGGCTCTCGCAGTCAACAAAAAACATTGGCAATCAGAAACTCTAAAAGATAAAGGTCAGAGCTCATAACCACTAAACATTGGCGAGATAGTTTACTAGAAAACTGGAGCAGCGGGAAGTGGAGAGACAACGGGTTCCACAACCAAAGGCTCAATGTTTCTGCTGTGTCAGCAATGCAAAAGATTAGTACTTCGATCAATCATCAACACCGTTCTGATGGAAAAAACAAAAAACATCACGAAGTAAAAGTTTGATCAATAAAACAAAAGCATCCACAAAAATTAGAGTTATCCATCAACATGTTCTCTATTTACCCTCCACAACGGTGGCTACATAAAGAACTAATGCCCCAATTTACACATCAATAGACTTCTGGTAGCGATAAACAAACATAACACATAGCATTAAGTGCTCAAAGACCTTCGGCTGGGCAGCATTAAAAAGTTCATTTAACCTCCAAAACAGCGGCGGCACGGAGAATTAGAGTTCTAACTCAAACTTCAAATGATCTCTGATAGCGATAAAGGAAAACATCTAGATCAAAAGGATGTTATTTTTCAAATCAAAACTTAAAATTCCACAGTCAAACAATTGGCAAACAAAAGGCAGTTTTTCGAAAATCATGAAAATAGATGACCTCAATTCAACTTCAAGTAACCCAAACTTGTCTTAGAGGGAAAAACAAAGTTCAGCAACCAAAAAAATCCGAGGCAAGATAACATTAAAAAGGAGGGTCCAAAATTTTAAAAAATTTGGGAAAAAGTTGCGGCTACAACAATTGGTGACTACCTGGTGAACCCATATCTCTGGGCAATTTCTTCATTAAGTAATAGACTGTTTGACAATAAAACCAACATGTTTAATTCTTCTAGATGTCTAGATTTCCCAAATGGCAAATATATGTACTTTTAATCATTGATTATAGTCCAATTTAGGAAAATGGAAACCAATATTTCAAAGTCAAGATAACTCTTTCAAAGCTAGGAATATGAGTTTCATTTTTACCTCTATCTTCCGGAAGCTTCCAGCTTGGACACCACAGGATTTTAACATATGGTAAACAGAAATAATCATTTCTTCCTAATTCCCATGTCATTTTTTCACTTTTTGTGATTTTGGACTTTTGCCCTTTATTTTGAGTCCTCCTGCATGCCTTTCTTTCTGAATTTTTATTAAGGCTCCTCTATCCATAGTGTCCTTTTGTGTGAGAGATGTATTGATTTCTAGCTCACGGATGGAGAAAAACTTTGGCAAATTTGTACTCATATGATTTAGTACTTTGTTTTGATACCTATTGCTTTCTTAGGAAATTATTGACTCTTATTTTATGCTTGGCTTTCAATTCTTGGCATGGGATCATTTATATATAATATACCGTTTACCTTACTTCCTTTCGATGGGTCTTTTGCTTTCACCCCCTCAGACATTTTTAAATGTGAGATGGATGGAGCCTAGAAATAGTATTCCAGACCTTTTGATCCTGAGTTATTTTACAAGGATTAAGTAGGACTTCAATGTGTTCATAGCCATTTAGGAAAACTACTAAACTAGACGAAATTATTTCAAATAAATCAGTAGTACACAGTCTTGTAATCAAGGATTTTTGTTAACGAGAATTCTGATGCTCTCCATGCAACCAAAAGTTTGCTTATTTTATTGAAATCAATCAAAATAAAACTAAAACAAACAAAAATAAAATAAATAAAAAATAAACAACAAAATCAGTTTATTTATGTGCAAGATAATCAAGAAATAAAAACCAAGAAAAATAAAGTTTGATAACTAAACCACTAACTGGTTAGTTCTGAGCCCACCCCTATAAATATGGAATCTTTTAAGTCAAGGGGCTAGGATTGACTACAAAATGAAAAAAAAACTAACCATTATCTCTTTCTACTATACTTGAATAAAAAACTGCATCTACTATTTCACAATCAATCTCATCAACCCGTGAAAATTGAAGGAGATCGGGATGGGTGTCTGATGTATTGCTATCTTCTTCTTCTTGGTAGTCTCCCGGTTCCAGCTCAATTAGATGATTTCCCAACACATAATTCACTGGTTCATTTTTTATTCCAATTTAGTAACATTGTTCTTCATGTGGGGCTCTCTTAATATTTTAATCTCGTTTGGACTTCCCTTCTGAGGCAACGACAAGTGTGACCAATCTGAAGAAAAATACCAATTTAGTCTTGCTAACTAGTCTCGATTATAAATCAGTCCATAGCCATCAAGTATGTCTACTACTACAACATCAATGTACTGACATATCTTTTCATTTGTAGATAAGTGAATCAGAACATATTCTGTTTCCCTGACTACTTTCACATTGGTCCTGTCTAACTGAGTAACCTCCGAAGTAGTAGGTTTAGGTTGTCCATTAATCTTTTTGGAGATAGACAGTGGCACTAGATTGACTGATGACCCTGATTCTACTAAACAATTGTGCACCTTATGGTTTAAAATCTAAAGGGTTAGTAGGAATGGTGGGGTTTTAAACCTAGTCTTACCTCCCACACTTGCTTCAGCAATCTCTTGTACAGGTTGGTTGTTAGTGGGAAGCTCCTCCTCTGGTACTTCAAGTGCTTTTAACAATTCGTACCCCATCTCAAGTGCTTTGATATTTTCCTTGACATTATCAGCTTTGTCTTCAATAGGCCTATCAGGTATGTTGACTTGTTTTGGATCTTGACTACTAATAGTAAGTTCAAGTATTTTATCATCTGTGTTGTTATTTTGTATTTTCTTTACATTCTCTTGAAGTCTTTTAATTTTCGATATTACTGATCTGTCTTTATTTAACAAACCTTGACTTCTTGGTGTCACGTTTGCTTATGATATTTCTTCCTATTTCAGATAACCTTCATCTTCTGTATCAAAAAGTGAGACACAATCCCATAAAACCAGAGCATCATCCTCTTGTCTTTCTATGGATTTATTTCCCTTCTCCTCCTCCTCATCAGCTTCTGTGAGTTTAGAGTCCAATAGATGATTCATTACTAATGTCATTGAATTGATCCATTGAGGGCAATTTTTTTTCAGAATGAGGTTGCTGATGAAAGGTGCAAAAATTATCCATCCCTACCTCTGTTAAATTCATTGATGTAGGACTATGTGGAGGAGGCTTAGATTGATTGTTGTCCTCTCTCCTTTTATAGTAAGGCTTATAAGATTTCTCAACTTCTTTTTCCTTTTCGAAATTTATTATTCTGTTAGATAGTTTTTGCATCATTTTCAACATTCCTTCAAAGTCATGTGAATGCTCCTCCTTAGGCTTAGACAGTAATAAGACTTTGTTACCAAAAATGTTTTCTCCCAACTACTCAGGATAATATTCTATGCTCTGTTTTTCAGCTTATACTCTCTCAGATTCTTCATAATTTTCTGACAACGTAGGTTTGACTTGCATCTTGACAAACATGGCCAAGTCAGGCCGTAAAGCTGAAGTATAGTATTTGATCAAAATCTTATCTGACGGTTTATCAGTTGCAGAAAAATTCTTAAGATAAACAATAAACCTTTGGGTGAAACTATGCATTTTTTCTTCTCTTTCTTTCTTTAAAGCCCATAACCCCTTCATTAATGCTGCATGAGTTTTTTGGACTGCATACTTACTTCTAAATATTCTTTCAAATGTATCCCAGTCTGTGATTGAGTTTGCAGGAAGATAAAAATACCATGAGGCTGTTGCTCCTTTCAGGGTACGTAGAAACAAACAATCTGCAGACTACATCTTCATGTTCTCCAGACCTTAGTCCTTCTATAGCCAATTAAAATCTTTGCAAATGATCATCTACAAAAATCTTTTCACTTGGGTCAAAATTGGGCAGCATTTTCGCAAAAGCCTGAGGTAAGTCATGTAAAGGGGGTGCCAGGTTTGAAGGTCACGTAGCCCTCCAAGTAGGTGGTGGATTCGATGGGTTGGGTGGCTGATTTGCATTCACGTTTTCCATGAGTATGGGTGGAGAATAAGGTGGTGAATGAACAGGGGTATGAACAGGTGAACAGTAAGGTGTATCTGGGCCCACTTGATTCAAAGGCTGAACAACTTCCTATAAGGATGTTTCTACCAGTTCTTAAAAATCTCCAACCAACACTGCGTCTTCCAATATAGGACAGTCTTTGTTCTTATATTCTCTTCTGGGCAAGATAGGAATAATTGGTAATCCTCCAATATTCTTCACATATGTCCTAGTATGTCTTCTCATATCATTAACTACTTCGTTATCGGTAGAATATAGATGCTCTTTACCATTCTCTTCAGGAATTGGATTGGAAAACAAACTGCTTTCAAAACTATTACCAGTGGAATAATTTCAAGAAAATAAGTTTCCTCAGCCAGCCATGCACTAGCGGCCCTCCTTCTAGCGCCAAAAACTATTGAGTCCTAGAAAATTGTAGGTAGCAACAGTTAGCAATTATCTCTAGTAAATTTTCCCAACTAGACCGTTACTGTTTGGTATGGGGAATCCGTCCGGTTTACGGTCTAGCTACCATAGGTCAAGTAACAAAAATAAAGGGTTCTATCAGTTACAGCCCGGTCCATCGTGTATGTTTTTAATTTTTTGTATTTAAGTATGAGATGCAAGTGGCTATCTAAAAATGCAGATTGATAGAGAATACGAGGAGTAGTCACAATGTGATGCGTAGGTTCTTACCTCTTGTCTTAACTCTCTCGCATCTAAACCAGACACAACAAGAAAAAAAACTAAAACTAACTATCTAACCTATCCATAGGGAGCAAGATTATCATTTATCAATGAGTAATGTATTTTGCGCATGCATTAAGAAAAATCACAGATAACTGTTACTTATTTAAAAAAACATGAATATTTATAAATATATGAACAACAAGATAGCTAATTGTTTATTAACAACATTCATTACTCATAGTGGAAATTTCATAGAATAAACTAGAGCACATTCATAACAAGAACATAGGTTCAAAGAGTTAGAATGATCTCACAGTTAATGGATAACATCTAAAAAAAAATTAGTTCACATTCAACAAATCCATAGCATAGCATTTGAAACCTTTCACAAAGCTTTCTCCAACAGTAAACTTGTAATTTCTTTATTCAAAAGGAAATAGTTCTTCTTACATCACACTCTCCCAAATCTATTCAGGAAAAAGTCCCCTTATTCCCTCTAACTCTCCTAGATTTATACAAAACAGCAAAACCTTTGGGTTGCCCCCCCCCTGGGTGACCTTTGAACTCCCCAAACCATTTAATCTCACAATATTTGTCCTTTGTGAGTGCTCATGATTCATACAATACGTTACATTTTAGATTGATACTTATGAGTACTTCATAAAAAGGGACAAGCTAAGTAACTAATGAACCTTTTCCAAGCCTAGGCCTTTGTTGCTATCGATTCTGCATTGTCTTTTGTATATGTCTTCTTTGAAGCAGCAATCATCAAACTGGGTTTGAAAAATCCTCTAAGTCTGTCTACAACTAAAACAAAAATCTCATCATCAATCTAGACTGCATTCAATATCATCTAACTTTCAATAAAACGTAAACCATACTATCAATAAAACTAAGCATCAAATGTGAAGCCCGATACCGCGTTTTCATAGAGAAACCCTAACTTGATAAAAAATAGAAAACCTTTGTCGCCCAAGAAATATGGTAAAAGTAGACAAAAATGGCGAGAAATCCTTACCGTTGGGAAAAAGTAAGCATCAGGATAAAAAACTCCTCACCGACGGGCATAAGCATTATAGCATCAGATGATTAGTTCACTAAGTGGCCGCAACGACAGAAACCATAAAGACTACGAATTCCATGGAAAAATAAAACATCAGTGAAATAAAACACAAAAAACTACCATACCAGCATCGGAGATTGAAACCTCTACCCATAATGCGTTGGCAAAAAATTTCATTAAGCAGTCGCCACGACAGGAGACAAACAGACTAAAAGTTTCGTAGTCAACAGAAAACATCAGCTATCAGCAACATGGAACTAGCTAGGAAATCATTGGTAGATAAACCAACTAAACATCAGAAATATAACGTACTACACAGTTACAACGATGGGAAACAATCATCCTATGGCTCCCGCAGTCAACAGAAAACATCAGCGATTGGAAACTCTAAAAGCTAAAGGTCAGAGCTCATAACCACTAAATATTGGCGAGATAGTTTACTAGAAAACCGCAATGGCGGAAAGTGGAGAGATAATGGGTTCTGCAACCAAAGGCTCAATGTTGCCGCTATGTCGGCAGCACAAAATATTAGTACTCTGATCAATCATCAACACTGTTCCAATGGCGAAAATGAAAAATATCGCGAAGTAAAAGTTTGATCAATAAAACAAAAGCATCAACGAAAATCAGAGTTATCCATCGGCACTTTCTCTATTTACCCTCCACAACGGTGGCTGCGTAGAGAAATAATTCCCAGATTCACACATCAATAGACTTTCGCAAGTGATAAACAAACATAACACATAGCATTAAGTTCTCAAAGACCTTCGATTGGGAAGCATTAAAAAGTTCTTTTAACCTCCGAAACAGTGGTGGAATAGAGAATTAGAGTTCCGAATCAAACTTAAACCAACCTTTGATAGTGATAAAGGAAAACATCTAGATGAAAAGGATGTTATTTTTCAAATCAAAACTTTAAATTCCCCAGTCAAAACATTGCCAAACAAAAGACAGTTTTTCAAAAATCATGAAAACAGGTGACCTCAATTCAACTTCAAGTAACCCAAATTTGTCACAGAGGGAAACACAAAGTTCAGCAATCAAAACAATCCTAGGAAAGATAACATAGAAAATAAGGGTCCAAAATTTTAAAAAATTTAGAAAAAAGTTGCAGCTACCACAAGCATGACAACCTTCCCTTAGGATTGGCTCACGATAGCTGTGCATTGTATTTGTCATTTGGGGTTTCTTCATTTTGGCTCTGCGCAGAGGGATGGCCATGGAAGCAACCTCCAGATTGTGGGGTATGCCTGCACAATTTTTGGTTTATAGTTTGATAGGATGGCATACTCCTCATCCCCATCTTGGGTTTTGCTTGCAGGTCTTGAAAGGAATGGAGGAGCAGCATGGCTACAACAATGTTGGCTCCAAGAGTTGCATTCATGGCCACGGTAAGCTTGCTAATCAAGCTTATTCGGTCACCCTTCAACACTGTGGGCAAAGCTACATTTCAACTGGTTGTTTGGTGGATGTTTGGATGTCGTAGAAAATTCGATTTCACCTTCAGGATTATGAATAAAGACTTGGTTTCTTTTTAATGTTGAGGCGTTATTCCATGAATCATTTCCTAGGCCATTCGGCTCTATGTAATTTTATTTCAGTTAGTAAATCATTAATGTTTTTGTTTTGGGATTTTATAGCCATGGGATGCACCATTGCTTGCAATGGTGTCATATCCCATTGGCATGCCTATGTAAAACCTTGTCCTTGGCCTTTAAAGGCGACTGTGTATAGACATTGTGATCTCTGTGTAAATAGATATATGTATTGGTTTTATAAAATCTAATGGTTTACTTGATATATGGGGTATGCAATTCAAATGGTAATTTATGAGTTTGTAACTTGTAGCTCATAGAGTCAGTGTAAACCGTGGCCAATGTAGCCATAGAAATAATAGATTGATATAGAGTATTGATTCCTATTCAATTCGTTACAATATGATTTTTATGGTTTTTCCTTGGGTCTTGACATCCATGGGAATCGATGTCATGACCTCTGTTGCAAACAGGGTTTTAATGTAATGGAATGAATGTCTCTACTGATAAAATGTACCATAATCTGAAACATGTCTCTACTGACAAATGTAATATGCTAATAGAGATATAAATAATGGGTGAACATTAAATAGCAGGTCTAGACTTACGTATTTTACAGTATTAATTTATGAGTATTAAATGAATACATAAAACAAACTTTAGAGATATTAACCTAACTATATACACCCTATGATAATATTTACCATACTAGGAAGTATTGATGAGAATACAAAGCCTAGCAAAATCTAAATAGAACATCAATTACCTAGGGTTAGTAAATTCCTTGGAAACATTCAACTAACATATTCGATATATAATCTAGAAAACAACATTGAGAGTCTAGGGTTATATTTTAAGAAATGTAACCCTAGGAGATATGGAGAGAACTAATCAATTCCAGGGTTAATCATATATATAAAATCTTTTACATAAAGCAACCATCATTTACCCTAGAAATGAACTTTGACATACTAAGAACTCATACTTGTAATTTATCTTCCTCAAGATCCTTTAATGGATGAACCTGCACACTTTCTAAATAACCATCATTATCAATTTAAGATAGATCTGACCTCTGATTTTGATGACCAAATCACTTGGTAACTACCACATTCCTCCTAACCATGACTCAGAACCATTCCTGGTTCCAATCTGGATCCCCTTGAGCTGGACTCCAAAATGAAAGTAGCTTAGAGCTCCTAAGGTAGAGTTTCCTAACTGGTGTTCAGTTCTGAATTAGTCCTCTTTTCCTTGCAGGAAAAGTTCTCCAAGAAAACAATTGAGAGCAAAAAAAGAAAGAATAACGATTCTCCTCCAAAAATAATTCAGAACCCTAAGCCTTTTCTTGGCTTGAGTCTTTATAGATAGAATTTTCAGTCAAAGCGGTAGTTAAATCAAGAAATCCTTGATTTGTTGATTTAATCATTTTTTAATTTATTGGGGAAATTTTCAATTCTTAACCTAGGAACTTTTAACTAGTTCCTAGTTAGTCTTTCATACATATTTCACTATTTATTAATCCTTTACTAATAAATAATAATTTGTGGAGCTTCTCTTCTTTCTTTATTCAATTATATAATTAATTGTAATTAATTCTTTATACATACTATGTATAAAATACATAGTATTAAAATACTTGCTAACATTTGGGTGAAAACTTGAAATTGGGTAACACTTCTGTGAAAATTGGGTGCCTAACCAACATAGTGGGAGTTATTCGGCTGAATAACTATATTTATTCGGATGAATAAACTTTAATGGTAACCATTTAATTTGATGGAACAGATTACCGACTGGTAATTTTTATCGACAATTCAATAATTATTCAGCCAAATAGTTATTCGGCCTAACAATTGTTTGCCCGAATCATTATTCGTCCAAACCATTACTCGTCCAAATAACTATTCGGTCAAATAATTATTTAGCTGAATAATGGTTTGGCTGAATAATGGTTTGGCCGAATAATTTTTTACCATATAAGCTCAGCTGTGGGCTCATTTTCATTGTTTGGCCTACAACAAATTGTTATTGTCCAACCACCTGTCACCCTACCCATCAACCCACTCGTCTCATTTCGCCACCCATCTCGCCACCTGTCGCATCCTTGTCCACGTCACCCAGCTGTCTGATGTGTGCATCCGCCATCCTTTCTCCCCTTATTGTGGAAGTCTGTTCAACATGGAGGGCGTGGAGGTATGTCCAGCTTGGAGATTTGTTCATTGAGGTGTACGTGGTCTTCTCATGGTGTGGTGTTGTTGTGCTGCCTCTTGGCTGTGAGGTAAGCCATAACTAACTTTTATACTATTATGATTGAGTGATTGTTTAAACTGTTATGTGCTTGTTTTATATCATGTTAGTAAGGAGATAATTACTTTGGTAGTAAGGGTAGAGTTGAACAACTCTTCCCATTTGGGCAGTTTAGTTTTTTTAAATGATTTTAGTCAAACAAACTTTAACATAAAAGCTAAAATCTGTTAATGTTTTTTCTGTTAATATATTTTTTTATTAACTTATTTTTATTCTAACTCTTATTCAGCCATGTACAAATGGACAGATCTGATCTACTCTGTTCATTTGGATAGAGTTGATCGGCTCTGTCTAGATGGACAGAGTTGAACCACTCTGTCCAGATGGACAGAGTTGAACAGATCTGTCCAGATGGACAGAGGTTGAACAGCTCTGTCCAGATGGACAGAGTTGATTAGCTCTATCCATATGGATAGAGCTGATCAAGTCCCTGTGTAAACAATTTGTATGATAGTTGAAAACAATATATATGACAGGTTAATAGCTCTTTCCATTTGGACAGAGTTGAACATCTCTACCCATTCCTACAGCTCTACTTATTTTAAATGATTTTAATTAAACAAAATGCAATATTAAACCTTAAATCTGTTAATGTTTTTTTTGTTTATATATTTTTTAATTAGCTTATTATTATTCACAATGTACATGAAATTTTATAGAATATTTAGACAGCTTTGTTTAAAAAAAGTCCATAACTTTTTAATTAGCTTATTTTTATTTTCTATCTACATGAAAATTTATAGAATATTTAGAGAGCTCTGTCCAAAAAAATCCATGGTTATGTAGGCTTAAATAACTCCACTAGTATGTAGCATCTCTAAATGATATTTAAGACATCTAGACATTTAAGACTACAGGTTGCAGCTCTGTCCAAATGGACATTTCTAATAATCTCTGTACAAATAAATATTGTTGATCTGCTCTGTCCATTTAGACAGAGTTGATGAGATCTGTCCATATGGACAGAGTTGAATAGCTTTGTCCAAATGGACAGAGCTGATCAAGTCCCTAAGTAGACTATTTATTTCGGTATGTTTTTTGTTGGTAGGGAAGAGGATTTCAAAACCTTTTCATTTTACAACCCTGAGTTACAACTTCAGCTGTAGTGTAATAAATGTATAGTTTTGTTCTTAACCTATACTATTTGCTTTAGTCCATACAACTACTAGCCGAAGTATAAGTCCCATGGCACTTTATGAGTATATTAGTCCATGATGCATTGCATTAAGTAACATTTCCTTTTCATGCGTTTTTGAAACATAGAGAGAAAAGGTTAGATAGATAACGACGAGTTTAAAGAAATAATTGCTTTATCTTCTTATAGGGATGGAGACCAAAACAAGTAGAAGTGTAACGTAAAATGAAAGGGATAGGCTGGACTAATTGGGGGAATCCATAGGTGTATGTAGTCAGTCCCTAGATGCTCGCCTTAGTCCAAGTTGAAATCTATATGTCCTTGCCATTTGATGTGATAAATCCATGAAATCACAATAGCTGATTGATAGCGATTAGTTGATTCACTGCACTTACTCTTCATTTCTTTATACAACTAGAGGCACTAGGATATATAATTCATTGTAAACACTCTAGATCCTAGAAGAAGGGAAGTGGAAGTATTTAAAGATGAGAAATGAAGAGAAGGCAAGGAATAATCTAGAAATACTTTCTCCCAATGAGATTCAGGGATGACCTAGCTGATTCAGCTATGATTTTAGTTTAGTTGAAGAAAAAGAAGCTCTATCTATATTTAATATTGATGCTCTCACTAACAAGTCTATAATGACTAGCTAGCTAGTAGCCAGTAGTAGTGTCTCGCTGTAGAGTAGGTAAGTACTTGCACTTGCCTTAGACTATATTTTATACTTAGCAAAACATAGTTCATGCACATGTAGTTAAGGACTATCGCCTTGCATTTTCCACTTCTCGACTTGCAAAATTGTTTAATGGATCAACATGTTTGGCTTCAAATTACTATACGTTTCAACTTTTGGCCTCGGAACTAAAACACGTTTATGGCATGTGCTAGGGTCAAAATGTTATACAAGATGCATAAAAACCATCATATACCAGTGTATTTAGTGGATTTAGGGATCTTTCTTATCACAAAGAAGCCTCATTGTCTTTATATATGTTATTTCTCTATACCACCTTTGTTTTTAATATTTATATTACATTGAAAGCTTAGTTTTAATAGTAGCTAGATCTTTGAAGTTTATTAGTTAACATGTAGAAATTGATATTTGTGTAAACTTGTAGATACCATATCCAATGGAAAAAGAGCCACCTTTGAGAAAGAAGCGTAGGAGATCATCACATTCTTTGGGAGTTGGTGTCCAAAATGAAAATCGAAGATTATCGACTTCACCTTGAGATTCAAGCCTATTGTATAGCTCACATTCATCTGATCATTGACATAGCGATAGTGGTAGAGATGGTTCCCCCTTATCATCTATGTGTGAATGTGGATCTCGACCTTCTGTATGCAAGACAAGTGTGGAAACAGAACAAGGTTTGCAAGAGGCTCGTCATCATACACAGGGTGGCGAAGGTTGATCAAGGACGCAATATGTATAGCTAGATGAGGGTTTTACGCCCATTACGACCTATTCATAAGATTTACCGGACGAGATTCCATGGGAAAGTGGGCTTCAACAAACAACTCTTGAAAGTTCTAGGGCTCACTATGACAAGGTACAAAATGATCTTTCAAGTTTGGATCTCGCTCTAGAGAACAAACAAAGTATATAGATGGTTTTGTTATCTTTACAAAAATTCATTGAGGTATATGAGGATCTTGGACCAACAATAGATGGTTTTGTTACCTTGATGCAAAGAAGAAAGGCAAAAGTGATGGGTCCAGATAAGTGGGCTATTGTGAAGGAAAGGGTGACTAAAGAACATGCCAACTTAATTTTCAACTTCAAAGAGGACCTAAAGCAGAAAGCATTGAAAGTGAAATATTTTAAGCACCCTGAACTTGCACATTTTTTATATGATTGGTTTCTTGTAGCTTATGGTCGGTTGCCATGGAACGATGAGGTTCCTAATTATTTTGCTAGGTTTTTTTATGCTGAGTTTTTTTTAGAAATGAATCCAGACTATACTGATATTCATTTCGAGTTTTATGGAGTTGGAAAGGGGAGGATATACAATCGAAAATGTGCCCTTAGAGATCCTAGTATTGTTTGACCTTCACCTCTGATATCTCGTCCACCTAGGCTTGTGACTTACAAATCAGAGATGGAGCCCACATCACAAGTTGGGACAATTGCAAGGCATAATGTTGTCGAAGGTTTGACTTCAGCTTTTGTAGGAGTTGATGTTGGATTGAGCCGAGAGAAGGCTCGTGCCACTATTTGGAAAAATTTTGTTTACAAAACAAATAATGAGTTAGATTGTATGGGCATTGAAGATCTAAAGGCCTATGCGAAGCTTTGTCGTAATATATCTTTGGATAAAATATCTAATGACATGTCAAGCATAGGAGAAGTTTGTGTACTTTCAATCTATTAATTTTTTTATTCATTATGAATTAAACTTTTGGTTACATTATATCTATGTATGATAAATTATTTTTTGATGTATAGTAATAAATACGTTACATAAATGTTTATTGTTTTCAGTTTTCTCGATTGTTAAATCAACATAATTTTAGAGTCTCCACTAGTCAAAATGCTGGAAATGTAGAAGAGCATATTGGAGAGGTATATTTAAAATTTACACATTTATATTTATGTTTGAAAGAAATTTTGTTTCCATTTTTAAATTTAACTACGTGTATTATTGTTAATTTGACTTATTTATGCAGGTTTCATTAGATTTGAACTTTTTAGATGATTTTCCATCTATTGTGAGCTAATGTTTTATCTTTTTTGTTTTTTAAATTAATTGCTAAGCTTAATATTTTTTACTTTTACTATGAATTATTTATTAACAAAATTTAAATTTTAAGGGAAGAGAACATATTGAAATTGGAGGTGAAGATATAGGTTCTTTGATGGATCTGGATATTGGCACTGAGGTAATTTTGTTCATAATTGAATTTTTTTTTGATATATATGCTTAAATAATTTAAATAATGTTTGACATTTGTAAATTTCTTTTATATATGTTGAATCTTGGGTCTCTTTGATCTTTTCGAGGCAAAGGAAAGACTCCATTGGACGATAGTGTTGGAATTGTAAGTTTAATATTTTATTTTATTTTATATCATTTAAAATAGTCTAAATAATTTGTAAGATTTATAAATTATTTTTATATATGTTGTAGCTTGGGTCTACTCCACCTTTTAAAGGAAAAGAGAAGACTTTGTTGGATGATAGAGAATTGGAGGTAATTTTGTTGATAATTGAATTGTTCTTCGATATACTAGTTTAATGTTTTAATGTTTTGATTTTGGTTTAAAGTTCTTTAAATAGTTTATGTTATTCATAATCTATTTTTATACATGTTGTAGATTGTTACGAGTCCAAGAGAAACGAGTCCAAGGGAAGACCCTGGTCGATGATAGTGGTGGACTTGTATTTAGAGAATTATTTACATTATTTTTTTATGTAGATATATATGTTGTAGTTGACTTGGACATGGAGGAGATTAATTTTTGGATTATATATATGTACATTTATATTACATGTTCATGATTTTTTTTGGATTATATAAATGTGCATTGAGATTATATATTGTTTTTGGGATTATATACATGTATATGTAAAGGTTAGGAATATTAAGAAGTTTTGATAGGTGTAAATATATGAATGTATGTAATTTATTAAATTAATGTTTCTTGTTAAAAAGTTGAGAGTGATAGATATGTTATGAAGTTTTGACAGGTGCAATCTAATGTTAGGAGTGAATGTTTTGATAGGTGCAATGTCAGCAGTGAATGTGGAAATAGGGGAATGTTAGGAGTGAATGCTTTGATAAGTACAATCTAATGTTAAGAATGAATATATGGGAATGGATATGGAAATGCTAATGTTATGAATGTTAGGAAGTTTTGAGAGGTGTAATGTTAGGGGTAAATGTGGGAATGGAGGAATGTTAGGAGTGAATGTGGCAATGTTAGGAGTGAATGTGGAAATAGGGAAATATTAGGAGTGAATGTTTTGATAAGTGCAATCTAATGTTAAGAATGAATATATGAGGAATGGATATAGAAATGTTAATGTTAGGAATGTTAAAAAGTATTGATAGGTGTAATGTTAGGGGTGAATGTGGGAATAGGAGAATGTTAGGAATGAATGTTTTGACAAGTGTAATCTAATGTTAAGAATGAATATAGTCAGAATGAATATGAAAATGTTAATGTTAGGAATGTTATGAGTGAATGCTTTGATAAGTGCAATATAATGTTAAGAATGAATTTATGGGGAATGAATATGAAAATGTTAATGTTAGGAATGTTAGGAAGTTTTGATAGGTGCAATGTTAGGGGTGAATGTAGGAATGGGGGAATGTTATGAGTGAATGTTTTAATAGGTGAAATATTAGGAGTGAATGTGGAAATAGGGGAATGTTAGGAGTGAATGCTTTGATAAGTGCGATCTAATGTTATGTATGAATATATGGGGAATACATATGGAAATGTTAATGTTAGGAATGTTAAGAAGTTTTGATAGGTGTAATGTTAGGGGTGAATGTGGGAATGGGGGAATGTTATGAGTAAATGTGGGAATGTTAGGAGTGAATGCTTTGATAAGTGCAATCTAATGTTAAGAATGAATATATGGGGAATGAATATGAAAATATTAATGTTAAGAATATTAGGAATGTTAGGAAGTTTTGATAGGTGCAATGTTAGTAGTAAATGTGGAAATAGGGGAATGTTAGGAATGAATGCTTTGATAAGTGAGATCTAATGTTAAGAATGAATATATGGGGAATGAATATGGAAATGCCAATGTGAGGAATATTAGGAATGTTAAGAAGTTTTCATAGGTGCAATGTTAGGAGTGAATGTGGAAATAGGGGAATGTTAGGAATGAATGCTTTGATAAGTGAAATCTAATGTTAGGTGCAAATATATGAATGAATCTTAAGAAAGGTTAGGAATGTACGGAAGTTTTAATAGGTACAAATATATGAATGAATCTTAAGGAAGGTTAGGAATGTTAGGAAGTTTTGATAGGTGCAAATAAATGAATGTAACAATGAATATAGGGGAATGTTGATGTTAAGAATGAATATATGGGAAATGTCATGTTAGCAGTGAATGTGGGAATGGGGGAATGTTAGGAGAGAATGTTTTGATAGGTGCAAATATATGAATGAATGTTAGGAAGTTTTAATAGGTACAAATATATGAATGAATGTTAGGAAATGGTTGAAATGTTAATAAGTTTTTATATGTGCAAATATATGAAAGTTAGGTAATGTATGATTGTAGATGTAGTGTTGAGAAATTGAGAATGTTAGAATTGTTAGAAAGTTTTGATAGAAATATTTTTTTCTATTAAGGTAAAACTAGCAACTTGATTCTAAATTTTATTATTTTTTATACTAAGGTAACATTATCAATTTAATTATTATATTTACTTTATGTTCCTTACAAGAAAAGAAAATGAGCACTACAAAAAAATAAACTACATAGCATTCTTATATAACCCCCCGGGATTTAAAGAAAGGTCATGAAATGGATAATGGAAAACAAAAAGAAAGATGTGTAGAGTTACAGGGAGAATTCAAAAAGTTAAGGCCTTTCATGTTTGATGGAGAATTTGAGGAAGCGATAGAATCTTGGTTGTTAAATATGCTCCATGGTGGAAGGAGGCTAATAGTGTTAGTAGCATATGTAGTAAAAAGTTGAGTTGAAATTATTTTTTAAAATTATTTTAAAAATGTATATGTTAGAACGATATTATGATGAGAAAGCTCAATAATTCAATGATTTGAGACTAAGATTGTTAACCAAGGAATAATTTGTAACTGAGTTCATAAATTTACAATGCTATCTACCATATCTAAGAGTTGAAAAAGCTAAGGTATACAGTTTTATCAGTGGTTTACCCTTATAGTGTATAAGGAAAATATTGTGTTTGAAATTATTCAACAATGGATGAAGCAATTAGAAAGTCCTAGTTGTGCTACCATTTGTTTAAACAAATATCCAAATTGAGTAGAGGTTGGAAAAATTAAAAAAATTAAAAGGTCGATCAACGTAGGTAAGGATTTAAACCCACACCTTTTCGAAAAGGAACAAGAGTTCATACTGAAAAAAATTACAACAGGTGAGGTTCAACCAATAGCAATGGGGTAAAGAGTATCGAAACTTCCACTGGAGGATGGAATAGTAACCTGTAAGCATGGTGCAGGACACTTGTAATATGAATGAAATAGCCAAGAATATCCCTATAGTTAATGTTTCTTTGGAATATCGGTAGGTGGAGCATCAATCCACCATGCTGGAAGTAGAAGGTAAAGTTTTGAACATACATGTTTCAATACTTATCGATTCAGGGTCTAGTTTAAGTTACATTGCATCAAAAATAGTTGAAAAGTGTAAACTTAGTAAGGAAAAAAAAAATGCATGGTTGGTATAGCTGGCGACAAAGGTAAAAATGAAAGTTACGGAGATAGTTAAAGATTTTTTATTAGGTTTTAACGACTTGGATACCTCAGTTAATTTAAATATACTTCTTTTAGGATCCTATGACATTTTGATAGGTATAGATTGGATAGAATCTCATAAAGATGTTATTGACTATTTGCATAAAAATTTTAGTAGTGTGGATGAGGAAGATAACTATCATACAATGAATGAAATTTATAGACCTTTATCTACACGACAAATTTCAGCACTACAACGTAAAAAGTGTATTAGGAAAGGATGTCAACTTTATGGCATCAAAATTAAATAATTTGAGCCCAAAAACAAAAAAATGGAATTAGAACAATTTCCTATTTTAAAGGAATTTGAAGTTGTATTTTCTGATAATATATTAGTATTACCACCTAAATGATATTTAGATTTTAACATAGATCTAATGTCTTTTTCAACACTAGTATCATGAGCTCCATATCATAAGAGTATCCTAGAATTAACGAAATGAATATTACAATTACACGAGTTGCTATAGACAAGGGATATATTAAGCCTAGTGTATCTTCTTGAAGAGTACATGTTTTGTTCGTGGGTGTGTTAGTAATATGATAAATTGTAATGTATTATTATTGTTTACTGTCGTGCATGGATATATTAAAGTTGATGAATAGATAACCAACCATTGATGGTAGATAACTAGAAGAACGCGAGCTAAAAAAGAATTCGGCAGATGAAAGTTTTTTCGACTGATGATTTGTTTTTGTTTGCTTTGTAAATAACAGTTATGTAACAGAAAAACATTGTTTGGCTGAATAATTGTTTGACCGAATAACCTCTGATATCTGAAACCTACATAATTTTTAGGTTTCTCCATTTTCGGAAGGTAAAATGGATGCCTTACACTACAAATCAACTGTCGGACTTGATACCATTAGTTTCGTCATTGAATATACTTTCTGTAGGTATAGATTTTGTTTTGTATAGGTGAGATCCGCTATTTTTATTTATTTTTGTTTCTTAACATGTGTCGATTTTCATTTCATCTCTTTCAACATGCGGTGAAATGAAAAATATATAACTAAAAAAATACACCACCTAAAAAATTGAAACAAATATGGTGTGCTTAAATGGAGTGTCTACTTCTAAAGGGTATTCATAGATTTTTAAATTTTATAGTTGATTGCAAGAAAAGTGTCGCAACCAAACACATGTTGAAAATCGACAAGGTTTCCCCATTGATAGAATTCAAATAAATATTATAATTAGTGTATACATCTGTTGGTTACAAATTTCTAGTCATCGCAATATTATATTGTGTGTAGATTGTTGTAACATATTTTTTTTTTGCAAAACACAAGTTTCAAAATCATTTTAGTGGCGCAACCAAACATGTCTATTTTTTAGTCCTTTCATTTTATAAGGACACACTGTCAAACATTTTCCGAAACGACATATCAAATCTCAATAAAAAAAATTGAAAAAATTATGAATAGAAAACTAACATAATTCTCTAAAAGTTTTATTTTTACTTGAAAGTGAAATTCTAAACGAAAATATCATTTTCATTTGCCCAAAGTTGAAAAACATGAAAAAATCAAATTTATTTTCTCATAAGACCCCCCAAAATAGACACCCATCTTCATGGATTCACCAATTTGTCTTCAGGAATCATGTGTCATGATCCCTACACTTAACGACACTTCTTTATGAAGGTCAAGTAGATAAATGGCTTAGGTCTACTAGGATAGGCAACTCTAAACATCCCTGCATGTTGGATTTCCCTCGTATAACGTGGTAGCTCTTTAGTACTTGATGAGAATACATAAATTTGAAATTTCATTTAATCACTTATAAATAAGTATGATGAGATCAATATTTTTCTCAGGCTGTTTTCACTCAGAAGTTATTAAATTTATTTTAGTAACTCCTAGCACTTACCACAACCCATACTCAACGCTTATAATAGGGAGTTACAAACATAGTGTAATTGCAGATCTCTCTCTCAACACTAAATCATAGGGTGTACTTGTACGATACACCTAGGGATACAATGGCCAAATATCTGAGGCTCTAAAGCTTATACTCAACATCAACATGAAATTCTCTAGGGCTTATGCCCAACATTTCCAATTATATTTTCATGTGTTCCAGAGCTTTATGCTCAACACATATGTAAGTACTCATGTGCTACAGAGCCTCTTACTCAACACAAAACATCTCATTGATCATGTGATTTAGTGTCCATGCCCAACAAAAACATTTAATCAATCATGTGGTTCAAGTTCCACGCCCAACAAAACTAACATATATATCCATATGTATCATCAAAAATTGGCTTTTGCCCAATATACAAAACAAATCATCATGTTCATATGTAGTTGGGTCTTTGACCCAATGTAAAATAGAACATCAATATAATGAACATGATTAATAAGCTCATGTCTATAAATGGTAGGTCCAAAATTCAGGATATTACATCCCTCCCCGCTTAGTACAACACTATACCTGGTGTTCTAGGGACTCTGAATGATATCATGAAACAACGAGAGGTAAGCCTTTCTCGTGGTGGCTTTATTCTCTATCAAAACCTCAAATTTTCACAAAAATTTAAAATTTTGAGACACCAATAAATGCTAAAACCTGCGGTTTACTAACAGCTAAAGGATTCCAAATAAAACAACAATTAAGTAAATAGTTTCACTAAATCTTAAAATATAATAACTTAGCAGTTTATTTATCGTAACAAGAATGAAGTCTTCTTCCGTGATGTTTTTCTTCAGTTTTCTGATTATTCTTTTCATGTCAAGTAGGTGGAATCTACTTTTGAATACGGTGCTTACTTAGAAATCATGCTAATGCAGATGAATACTGATTCTTACAGGTTTATAGGTACGATCATATCAGTATATATATTTAAAATAGATTTTAAAGTGTCAGCAGTATTTTCCCTTGCAATTTAAAAGCTTAGTAATTAAATTGTTAAACTCTAGACAACTCCTGTGTTAGAAACCCATGTCAATACTTCTCTTTACCAAGTTAGTATATTGTTGTTGGACGCATATGCTTTGTAAGTCATCCCATAGTAATTTTTGATCCATAGTTTGTGTTATTGTTGTTGGGCGCATATGCTTTGTAAGCCACCTGTAGTATTTGTTGATCCATAGTTTATATTGGCCCATGCTTTTCACCCATAGTATTGGTGCATGGTTTTGATCCATAGTTTATATTGGCCCATGGTTTTGAACCATAGTATTGGTGCCTATTTTTAGTATATAAGTGTGTGTTGAGGCCAAGGAAGGCACGGTGAAGTTATTTTGTATTGAGCTTGCTCAAAGGAGGTTGCCCCCTCGAAGTGGCCTGCGATTAATATAAAAGTGATTTTGAGTTCTGCTGCTATATCTTGTATTTTGATTAATTATTTGCTGCAGGGTCCTCACATCCTGTAAGGTAAAACCATTTGGCTTCCTTCGGTTTTTCTAGTAGACATGTTTGGGAGTATGTAAAAACAGTTAAATGTGTTTACGACTCTAAATATTATAATCTCTATTACAAAGTATTTATACTTTAGTCTATGTAATTTGTAATGTTAAAATGATTATTTTATCAGCGTTTATGTAATAGTACATTATCTTATCTGAATAATCATTATCCACGTTTCGCTTCTGCAATAAAACTTACAGTTTGATAAACTTGGTTAGTGTAAGTTCAGTTGTACAAGCTGCAAGCCATCACGCCTTTCTACATAAGATCATTGTTTTACCTATACTTTAATTTTTCATATTAAACCATGAGGTTCTAATAACTTTTGGACTCAAAAGATTCATTCCTATTCTAGTTATCTTGTATATTTTTATAACGAATTATTACCCAATTGACCTGGTGAATCTTTTAGTAATTTCCAATATGAGTCATAACTCAAAATTCATCAACGTTTTGTTGGTTTGAACAGTTTAACAGAATTCCATAAAAGTATTGTTACAATAAGTTTTGTATTACTTTAGAGTTTTGTTATTATTTGAGTTGTTAGTTTTTGTAAGTCTCATAGACTTGCATAAACTATTGTTTGATAGACAGTTAGTCTATACTTAGTTTATGATCATAATGTAATCAAAACATAATTTATAATCCTTTGCACTAATGCATTATGTCATTCAATCATTATGACTTGTTATATTGTTATTGCAAGAGATTTGCAAAGTACAAACTATAGTTTTATTACAAGGAAAAACTATAGTTGTTTATTGGTTAGCAAGAACTCTCCCAACACAATATTCAATTTCTTATCTATATTAAAGACTTAAACTTTGATCTTTATCTATAAACAAGACATAAATTAATTGATTTGTATCTTATCATAAACAATGTTTAGAGAATAGTTATGCAACCATTCATTTCGTTATTATGATGTTATGATATGACAATATAATGTTATTGGTAGAAAGGGTTTAATGCATAAACAAAATCGGGATTTAAACTAAGATTTATAAATGATATTATTCACTAGGTCAACGTAACCCTCACATTGATAATTTGTCACTATAATACATATTATAATGTGGAAATGATTAAAGATTTGGATAACGAATTATTGGATTGACATTATGGTTTACTCCACTCTCCAATGATCAAATAATTGGGTTATTGTTTTTACGCAAGTACTATAGGACATGACCCTCATTGCATGGTTCGATTTGTTTGCTACGTGGCCATTTCCTATGCACACATGGAAGATATAAAACATTGCCAAAACCTAACCATTATCATTTTCGTCCCATAGTTTTCGCTAGCTCTTAGGGTTGCTTGGCTTGTCTCGCATGGCGGTCGTCATTGCTCTTGCTTTTGGTTGTCTTGTGCCTTGACTCCATGCTGCTTTTGTCAATATTGCATGGTTTTAAAAGCCATTTCCACTGGATTGGTTCTCGGTTTGTGACTTGTGGAGATTATTACTGCCCGTAACTTCTGTCTGTGTAGTTATCCTTTCACTGCCTTCGTAGGTTGTAGTATACTTCAGTTTACCGGTTACTATTCTCGTGGCTCGCAAATGTGTGAGGTATTTACCTTATAGTCTATTGGGCCTTCATTTGTAGATCCTGTAGGTGACAGTGCTTCATTGAGGCTGCTTGTCGTTCTCTTCTGTCAGGTAAATAATGCTTGAGTTTATTCACTTCATTGCCAATTTTACTTTGTTGTTATAGTAGATGTATTTGTATATTTAATTGACAGTATTTTGCTAATTACTTATAGGTACTCGCCACTATAAATCTTGTTCAATGAAGAAAAGACAGTACCCTATGAAAGTCGTGACTTGTGGTTCGCTTTCGAGTAAGCCCCGTGGTCCAAATGATGGATTTTCACTCTGCTAGTGTTAGGGTGGTCGTTGGACTCACCCAAGGTTTTGGAAAACCCTCCCTCGTCTCGCCACAAGTTATGTTATTGTATTAATGTTTCTACAGGGTGTTGTTAAAATACTAAAAATCAAACCCTTGCTAGAATAGACTTGATTTATATTGAGCATTGTACTTAGTTGAGGCTTTGGCTTCACGGCCGTGTTTAATTTTGTAGTCTTTGTATTGACAAAATTGTTGTGAAACTCATTTTGGTTGACAGAAGTCTATACTATACTATGTGTAAAAATTTAAGGTTTTACCCTTCTTAAATGTAATGAAGTTTATACTCAGTTGAGTACTCTATGAGGGTTTATAATTAAAATTTTAAGGCTGATACTCATAGCCGTAACTTAAATCCTGCTCATTTTAATTGAAGTTATAGATTAGGGTTTGAGATGTAAAAACCCTTTTTTTGATATATATTATTCTTGTTATTATAATTATATAGTTTTTCTATTTTATTCTATTTGTCCTTAAAGAACTATGAATAATTATATTAAACTGGTTATTAATGGTTACATAATTTATGTAAATTAGGTTTTAATGTTTTGGTACTTGTAAATAATTTTAAGGGTTTTAACCATGGCATTTATTTCTATAGATGTATGATTTTAGTAAAAGAAATGGGCACAGTTTCTTTATAAACACATTATGTTTATGTTGATAATTAATATGTTTCATTTATGTGCATAATATTTTTAGTTGGTTCTTTAATAGTTTTTAAAAGAACTAACTTATGTTTAACCTAGGTTATTACAGCATATAAAAATAATTCAAATAGATTAAGCTCAGAATAGGAGCTAGGGTTTATCCTCCTTTAAGTTGTATAGAATATTATTTTCTGTATTGTTATGTTGTAAATTTGATTATTGTCTCCCAGTTTTCTTCAGTTTGTTTTTATGAATTATTAATTTATAAACATCACTATTTATTGTTAATAATAATATCATTTGTATTAATAATATTATTATCTATGTATAATGTATCCTCTTAAGTTTATGTTGGTATTTAGTTATATAATAAATAAGACTAAGAGCAGTCTATAATAATTGTGTTTATTTAAATTATTTATGTAAGCTTACTGAAAGAATATAAGAACTCTCCTACCTGTCAATACTCTTTACATCCATAGTGTCTGTAAATGTATAAGGACAGTTTCTTATTAACAATAACTTAAGGCTAAGTTACTACTGTCCTTTTGTTATTAATACTAAGAAAAGAATACTGTAACATTTATCAAGTTCTTAATTAGAGTTCAGATAGTTGCAGGTTAATTAGTTAGTACTAATGGAAAAGAGATAAACTAACAGTATTATAACAGTATTATTTTTACATCTTTTCTTAACACAAATGATAAACATAAACATTCATCAAGTAATACTATTTCCTTGATTTCAGTATAAGTATATAGTTTATGGAAGTAGATACTGTGTAGAAGAATGAATTATATATCTAAAGATACTAATGTCAGTAAATAACATGATTCTTGTTCTTTTCTAATCATTTGAATACACAGTCTAGTTCTGATAACCTCTCTACAAAACAGATTATTATTCTTTCTAGAAAACAACTAACTACTGAAAGAAAACATTTCAATACTATGAAAAACATAAGTATTCTATTCATTCATTTCCTATCATACTTCATTCATTTAAACACACTACCTGTGCTAGAGTACGATTTGGATTGCTCCAGATGGGGAAAAACACAGGTAGGATTTATGTTTTATCAAAGTACAGACTCAGTCTATAAAAAAAACTAAGATATTTCAACTTGACAATTTACAGCATAACATATAATCATTCATTATCTATTCACACACCGATATAAAATATAACACATAAATTAAACGATAATGGAACCTTTTTTTAAAGCTGGATGACAACAGCAATGGGAGTTCGTTCCTCCCTACCAACTCCTGGAGAGTGCTCAAACAACGACTTCTCAGGACCCCCAAGCCTGTTCTCATCTCCTTGGCTAGAACTAGGTGGAGAAAACAACAATGTACTAGTCCTGAGACTCAACACCAACTTTGCATACTGCAGTAAGGTCTTCAGCTGCAAAGTTGTACTAGATCAACTAACTGCAGTTTACCCCTCAAACACCTTCCTCAAAATTTCCCTTTCCAATGAATTCCTTGAAGTGCATTCACCTGAATGATTCTTCTCCTGGAATGAGCAGCCTTAGCTCTTTACATTGGGTACTTTTATTAATATTGCCTAGGTCTTTTTGGGTTGGTTTTCATTAATTGAGCCACCTGCTCTGATCCCACATTCTTGGGGGATCATGACCCCAAATGTATGGATGTTGCCACCTGCAACATAGGAAGTACTTTAGGATGTTGCCACTTGTCTTTTTCCTCTCCACCTAGTCTCCTCCACGAACTTGACCAGTACACTCTTTTTAACAGCTCTACCAAGCTATTGTCTCCACTTTTATTTATTTAAAATTAAAATATTCAGAATTACATTCCACATCTTTGACTCTGCTAAGTCATCTGTTTCAACTTAGCATTAAATTTAACATAATGTCTTGGAATAAAATCAAAATAAAATAACATTATTTTACAAAATTGGGGCATGTGACATTCTCCTAGGTATCCTCATATACCTCAAAGTGATTCCACTGCACTTTCAATTGAACTACGGTGCGCTTTCCAGCCTGCACTTCTCTCTTGTCCAATATATGCAAAGGCTCAATGGAAAATTCCCCCTTAGGTTCGACCTGTAATAATGACCAATCAATGACATGCTTAGTGTCATAAACATATTTCTTTAGTATAGATGCATGGAAAACATTATGAACTCTTACGTGCATAATTAATGCTAGTTCATGAGCCACTGGTCCTTTCTTGGCCAAAATTTCAAAAGGTCCACAAAATCTAGGTGCTAACTTAGCACACCTACCCAAGTTCAACGAGATTCATTTCGCTTTTACTTTCAAGTAGATATGCTCACCTAGTTGATAGTCTTTATCTTTTATTTTCTTATCCACATACATTTTCTGACAGTGTTGTGCCTCTTTAAGGTTTCCCTAGACCTTGGTAACTAACTGTTCCAAGTCCAATAGCAGGTTAGGTCCTAACTTGAGTCGATCCATCGGAGTGTCCCAAGTAATTGGGGTTCTACACTTCCGTCCATAGAGTACCTCGAAAGGACTCATCTTGGCATAAGCCTGATAGCCGTTGTTATATGCAAACTCTGCAAGGTGTAAATAGTCCTCCCACTTGGAGGTGTTGTTCATGACATACATTCAAACCATGCCTTCCACAATTTAGTTTACTCTTTCAGTCTGCCTGTTTGCTTGCATGTGATAAGCAGTGCTAAAGTTCAATTGTGTCTTTAATCCAGAGAATAAATATTTCCAAAATATTTCTTTAAACTTAACATATTGATATGAGATAATTGCTTTCGGAATCCCATGTAATCTAAATATCTCTTTTAGGAAGAGATCGACAATGTCCACGGCCTTGTAGGTCGATTTCTCAAAAATGAAGTGTGCTACCTTTGACAGCTTGTCAATGACTATGAATATGGAATAATTTTAATTATTTCCTTTCGGTAATATAGTAATAACATCCACACTGATAACCTCCCACTTCCATTATGGAATGGGAAATGGTTGCAGCAATCCTGAAGGATGCTAGTGCTCTGCTTTAACTAGATGGAATTCCTGACATTTTGCAATAAACATTGCAATGTCGGCCTATAACTTAGGCCAAAAAAAAGTGTCTCTTGATGGAATATATCATCTTTTGATATCACGGGTGCCTCAAGTAGGGTTCCCTATGAAATTATGTGAGGACGCTAGACCAAATGTCCCCTCCACCTTGAACATACAATTTATTCTTGGACCATCGTAGTCTGGAGTTATCCACCTTGTATTCCTTCTGTTGTTGAAACAACCAATCCTCCTGGACCTTCTTGAGGATTTCTACATAGAACATGTTAACCTCATTGGATGTTCTAATATTCTCATGGAAATCTGCATCAGTTTGACTTGGGGTCACCTCATATATCATATGAGTTCATCGACTCAAAGCATCAACAACTTTTCTCTCTTTTCCCTTAGTTCAAAGTGATACTCACTCAAGAAATCCAAGCATCTAGATTTCCTTGCATTTAGATCAGGTGGATCAAATAAATATTTTAGATTCATATTGTGAGTATTTAGAAGGAACTTCCTTCCCATGAGGTAGTGCCTCCAAATCTTCAGAGAGTGGACAATGGCTGCTAGTTCAATATTGTTCATGGGATCATTCTGCTCATGCTCTTTTAATTTTTCTGATTCATAACAGATCACATGATCATTTTTCAAGAGGAATCTCCAATTCCTTCCTTGCTTGCATCCATGCATACAATGAAATCCCCATTAGGATCCACAATCCGCAACACTGGTGCGGTCATCAAAAACTGCTTAAGCTTTTGAAAACTTTCTTCACACTTGTTAGTCCATAAGAACTTGTTTGCTTTTTTCTACAAATCCATCATAGGGAAAGCGATTCTCGAGAATTTCTTAGTGAACTTTCGATAATATTTGGTTAATACCAAGAATGAGCTAATGTCAATGACACTAATTGGGGTAGTCCAATCCTTTATGGCTCGAATCGTTTCCAGGTCCACAGATATTCCTACGTAATATATGATGTGACCTAGGTACTTTATTTATGGTTTGTAAAAATCACATTTACGAAACTTAGCATAGAGCCAGTGTTCTCTCAACACTCAAAGTACTACACAAAGGTGTTCTTCGTGTTCCTCTTTATTCTTGGAATAAACTGGAACAATAAAGACTAGTAAAAACTTATCCACATATTTACTGAAAATGTTGTTCATCTTACACATAAATTTTGTGGGTGCATTGGTAAACCCTAACGACATCACTACAAACTCGTAGTTCCCATACCTCGTACGAAAGGAGGTTTTTGGAATATCTTCATCGTGGATCCATACCTAATAGTACCCAGAGTGTAGGCCAATATTCGAAACAAATCATCGATCCTAGGGAGTAGGTATCGGTTCTTTATAGTCATTTTATTCAACTGATGGTAATCAATGCACATCTGCATCGTACCATCCTTTTTATTTATGAACAAATTCGGTGCTCCCCAAGGGGACACACAGGGTCGAATATACCCTTTCTCTATTAACTCCCACAACTGCAATTTGAGTACCACCAATTCTGGTGCACTCATGCGGTAAGGGGCTTTGGAGGCTGGAACTGATTCTGGGTTCAGTTTGATGGAAATGACTAGGTATTGTTTCAGAGGTAATCCAAGGATTTCCTTGGGAAACATCTCCTCGAATTCTTCAAAAATGGGTAATTCTTCTATGTGTTGTTCTCTATCATATTCTACGTCTCGGATGTTTACCGCAAACAACTTGCATCCCTTCTGAACACACTTCTTTTCTTATAAGGAAGAAATTTTTCTTACACAAACTTTCTTTGGGATGCCTTGAACCTTCACTTGGTTCCCTTGGCTATCAATACATAAGATAGACAAGTGTAGACAATCGAGCATGACATGGTGTTGTTCCAACTAGTCCATGCCGATAACAATATTGTACGATCCTAAAGGTAGGATGTTCAAGTTTACCTTAGTAAGGAAACCATTTAGGTTTACTTCACATTCTTTAACAATTTCCAAAACCTTCCATTTCGTACTGGTGGCTAACTATACCAATCGAGGTTTATCATGCTTTACTTTTCCTAACTTCCATAAATCAACAATATTAGGTGGAACATAGCTTCGGCAAGGACCAAGATCAATAAGTATTGAAACAGAGGTCTTCAAGATCTTACTTTCAATCTCGACCATTGTAGCTTGATGGTCCACCTGTCATCCATCTAATGCTGCATAGATTCGCGGGGTTCCCTCTATATCCTCAATGATAGGTTCTTCTTGTAGGTTATGTAAGACTCCATTTTTCTTGTTCTTATAATATTGGGCATAATGCGTCCCATTGCACTTCCAACACTTGATCGCTAAAGCGGTAGCATTGGCTCCACTCACCACTTGATTATTCCCATTAGGAACTAGTACATAAGGATTAGTACCAGTTTTGTTGAAGTTCTTGTTCACTTGAAAACTGTTAATTTTCATTCTATAAGGTGCAGGTTTGACCCAGGCTTGCGGTTAGCAAAGATGTTTCTATACTTTTCTCGGTTTCGGTTCTGGTTTTCTTGCCATAACTTCCCATGCTCATAGAAGAGGCAAGCCTTGTCTAGTGCAGTATCTAGTGTCTTTGGAAGTAAAATTCTATCCTATATTGAAAACTGGGAGGAAGACATCCTAGGAGCTGCTGGATATTCACCTTCTCTTCTTTTATATACAGTACATAATGCAACATATCTAGAAATCTATTTATAAATGTGTCCATAGTCATGGACCCCATGCCAAGTTCATGGAAATATTTTACCTTATTGTCAAAGAACCTTTCTGATATGTATTTTTCTTGGAAAATATTTCAGATGTTTTCTCACCTTATTTCTCATAGCTCATCCTTCTTGGTGTACTTTAAATCTCGCCACCATCTTGCTGCCTTACCATTCAGGTTGTAGATGACAAGCCTATCCCACATCACACTTGAATATTTATGCACATTGAAATACTTACTCATTCCCAGCAACCATTATTCATCCTTTTATCCCGTATTTACTTCACCTTCATAGGTCTGGGCTCTTATTTCTCGAAACTCCCCCTTGAATACTGTCATCACTTCTTTGTCTCTTTCTCCATGGAGAAGTGAGACATCACTAGCAGGACTGTGATGATATCCTTTAGTTGCTTTAGCTGTACCTTCTTTTTCTTCTTCTCTTAGGTTGTTGGCCCGCTCATGGTATAGTTCTCTTTTGTATCTGTTAGTGGACTGGGTAGGTTTACATTGTGAGCGCCATCCCGTCATGTTATGCAATAATGCTTCATTTACAACTTGTTGTACCTTTATTTCATTTAGATTGTCTTCTCTAAAAATTTTCAGTTCAGCTTGGATACTGTGCAAAGTTTTTAGCACATCAGATTTTAGCTCGACCACCAAGTTCACTTCTGGAGTGGGGTTGGTCATTTCTTCCTTCTAGTTGTTTTGTTCCTCAGTGTTCATAAATTGAACAACACTATAAAAAATTTCCTGTAACACAAAAAATTTTAATAGCAAAAAAAAAAAAATTGTAACAAAAATTACTTATCATACTTTATTTTCTCTGGGTGAATGTCGGGTGTGCTCATCAGTCTCTTAGTATTGAAATTGGGCTCTGATACCACTTGTAATGTCCCCAAAAATTGAAAATTAAAAAAAAAGTTTATAGGCTAGTGAAAACTACCCAAAGGGGATCATTATTACTCATGTGGAATTAAATGCACTACTTATACTTTCGATCTCTTCATAAACTGTCCTTACTGTCTTGTTAATCTCTTATCCATTCAGTGATTATTAGTTCATTTACTTCTTATATCTTAATTCTATTATTTAAAATATGTGTACATCTTAGTTATTACAGTCGATGAATTAATGAATTGTATAGATCATCGTTTTACTCCTACACATGTGTACTTTGTTTATTTAATAAAAACTAACTTAACTTTGTTGATCGAAATAAAGTGGTGGAGTGGTGGGACTAGTTCTCCCACGATGATCTAAGAGGTAACGTATTACTTGGTTACACATGATTACTTAGTTCAACTGAACTAAGGCACCTCTCTCTTTTACTTATGCAGCTCATTACTTATAGATGGGATTGGATGTAAAGTGTGTTTGACTGCCTTGATCCTAGAGGACCTGCTGCTAGTTCTTCTGCTCCTTATCGACTTGGATTTATAACTTGGTAAGTGTCTTATCGTCAATTTAACTATTTTGGATAAAATTTCCTGTGCACTAATTATTCTTCATTATGTTTTGTACTCGTTAGTCTATATGCCATTAATACATTTTACGTTTGATGTATGTTCTCACTATACCTATTAACATCTCTCATGTTCTTTTATTGACAGGTTAATGTATTGGTTTTTAAGAGCAGGGCTTTGGATTTTATAGTCTGAGATGTTATCATGGCATACTTTGTATGGAATGGTTCTCAAGCGTAAACACTTTGTTCCTAAGGGGATTAAACCCTAAGCTCTAATCTCATGCTCTAAACATTATCTAAATACTAAGTGTGGTTTTATGACTTTGGACTAGCGCATCCTATGGACAATGTAATATTGAAATTCTATCCTAAGCAAACTTTGTAATGTGTTAATGTTTGATATTTAGAGTTTGGGGTGGCATGATATATGGTATAAACCATACATTTCCATGGTTTAAGTGTTTCTATGGAGCGTGGTATTAAACAGTACCTTCTAACAAGGCTTGACAATTGGAGTGGGTGTGATCAGTCATTAATGGACTCTAGCCTGGTGCATTTAATGCTCTTCGTAAACCGTGACAACCTTCCCTTAGGCTTGGCTCATGATAGTTGTGCATTGTATTTATCATTTGGGTTTTCTTCGTTTTGGCTCTGCGTAGAGGGATGGCCATGGAAGTGACCTCCAGACTGTGAGGTAAGCTTGTGTTGATTCGATATCCCCGCATAATGTTTGGTTTAGAGTTTGATAGGATGGCATACTCCTCATCCCCTTCGTGGTTTTTGCTTGCAGGTGCCAAAAGGAATGGAGGAGAAGCATGGCTGCAACACTTTTAGCTCCAAGCATTGCATTCATGGCCACGGTAAGCCTGCTAATCAAGCTTATGCTTGTCACCATTCAATCCTGTGGGTAGAGCTACGTTTCGACAAGTTGTTTGGTTGGGGTTTACTTGCTATAGCGAATTCAATTTCTCCTTCAGGCTTATGAATACAGACTTGGTTTCTTTTTGATGTTGAGGCGTTATGCCATGAATCATTTCTTAGTCCATTCAGATCTGTGTAATTTTATTTCAGTTATGTAAATTGTTAATGTTTTGGTTTTGGGATTGTATAGCTATGGGCTGCACCATTGCTTGCAATGTTTCCATCGCCCATTAGCATGCCTATATAAAACCTTGTCCTTGACCTTTAATGGCAACTGTGTACAGACATTGGGATCTCTATGTAAATAGATATATGTATTGGTTTTATAAAATATAATGGTTAACTTGATATATGACATATGTGATTTCCTTCTCTGGTTTTATTTATCTCTATATTTAAATGGGGTTGGGGTTTTGAAAGCAAAGGCATTCGCCTAATCGATTACTCTGTGTGTAAAGGAATTGATTAGTTGGATAAGGTAATTAATTGGACAGGATGGGTAAGGCCATGTCGTAAATGGCATGATCCTCTCCCTTAGTGATGTGATAGCTTGTATTTTATTAGTTATGGTATTCGGCTCTTATGTAAAATGGTTTCTGCAAAACCATTGGGTTGGAAACCACTGTGGCCAACACTTACAGTAGGGTATATTTTAATGGGCTATATATTAAAAATGTTTAATGGCTGAGGCCATGCTATAGCTAGGGTCTTACAACCTCACTGCTAGTGTATGCATCATTATTTAAATGGTAATTGATGTGTTTTTAACTTGCACCTTGTATACGTAGTGTAAGTCATGGCCTGTGTAGCGATATAAATAATAGATTGATATATAGGATTGTTTCCTATTCAATTCGTTACGATATGATTTTTATCGTTTTTCCTTAGGTCTTGACATCCATGGGAATCGATCTCGCGACCTGTGTTGGCAACAGGGTTATAATTTAATGTAATGAATGTATTTTAAATAAAAACAATCTGGGCTTGCATGCCCACAGGATTTGATTCCTGTTACTGTTTGCAGTATATGGATTTATGATATGATTTACTATATAATATATATTATTTTAATTTAGATAAGGTTATGTTTGTTGAGTTATGTGATTTTGTTTATGGTTATGTATAGATGGATAATCAGAACCATGGTTTCTGTTATATGAATTCTGATTAAAGAATTGTAAAGGTCCACATGGATGGTCACAATGCCTCCTTTGACTATTTATAATGTTGTTTCATTTATGTGGAGTATTTTTAATGTAAATTTGTAATGTGGATACAGACCTTGAAAGGTCTTAGATGGGTTATTTAATTCTGGAAATCAATGTATAGATAATTTTCATAACGGTTTAAACCTGATGGTATTATTTATATGTAGATATAATTATCTTATAAAGTTGTTTTGTTTATAAATAATACCCTAAGGTATCTATAACATATATTATTTCTTTAAAACCACTCCTATGATTAAATCTACCATAATCTGAAACATGTCTCTACTGACAAATGTAATATTTCGGTAGAGATATAAATAATGGGTGAACATTAACAAGAAGGTATAGACTTACCTAGTTTACAATATAATTTCTAAGTATTAAATGAATACAAAAAAAAACTTTCGAGATAGAAACCTAACTATACACAACCTATGATAATATTTACCATCGTAGGAAGTATTGATGAAAATAAAAACCCTAGCAAAATCTAGAAAGAACATCAATTACCTAGGGTCAGCAAATTCCTTCGAAACATTCAACTAACATATTCGATATATAATCTAGAAAATAACATTGACAGTCTAGTGTTACATTTTAAGAAATGTAACCCTAGGAGATATGGACAAAACTAATCAATTCGAGGGTTAATCATATATATAAAATCTTTTACATAAAGAAGCCAACATTTACCCTAGAAATGAACTTTGACATACTAAGAAATTATACCTATAATTTGTCTTCCTAAAGCTCCTTTAATGGATGAACCTTCACACTTTTTAAATACCCAGCATTATCAATTTAAGACAGATCTGATGTCTGATTTTGATGACCAAATCACTTGGGAACTACCACATTCCTCCCAACCATGACCCGGAACCGTTCTTGGTTCTAATATGGATCTCCCCAAGCTAGACTCTAACATGCAAGTAGCTTAGAGCTCCTAAGGTTGGGTTTTCTAACTAGATTTTAGTTCTGAATCAGTTCTCTTCTCCTTGGAGGAAAAGTTCTCCAACAAAATGCTTGAGAGCAAAAACATGCAGAATAATCATTCTCCTCCAAAAAAAATCAGAACCCCAAGCCTTTGCTTGCCTTAAGTCTTTATAGAAAGAATTTTTAGTCAAAGGGGCAGTTAAATCAATAAATCCTTGATTTCTTGATTTAAGCCTTTCTTAATTTACTCGGGTAATTTTCAATTCTTAACCTAGGAACTTTTAACTAGTTCCTTGTTAGTCTTTCATAGATATTTCACTATTTATTAATCCTTTAATAATAAATAATAATTGGTGGAGCTCATTTTCTTTCTTTATTCAATGATATAATTAATTGTAATTAATTATTTATACATACTATGTGTAAAATACATAGTATTAAAATACTTGTTAACATTTGTGTTCAGGCATCATGTGTAATGATCCCTACAGTTAACAACACTTGTTTATGAAGGTCAAGTAGATAAATGGCTCAGGTCTACAAGGATAGGAAACTCTAAACATCCTTGCATGTTGGATTTCCCTCATATAACATGGTACCTCTTCATTACTTGATGAGTATGCAGAAATTCAAAATTTCATTTAATCACTTATAAATAAGTATGATGAGATTAGTATTTTTCTCAAGTCATTTTCACTCGAAAGTTATTAAATCCTTTTCAGTAACCCATATCTCTTACCAAATCCCATACTCAATGCTTATAACAGGCAGTTACAAACATAGTGTAATTCTAGAGCTCTCGCTCAACATTAAATGCTAGGATGTACTTGTATGATACACCTAGGGATACAATGGCCAAAGATTCGATGCTCCAAAGCTTATGCTCAACATCAACATGGAATTCTCCAGGGCTTATGCCCAACATTTCCAATTATATTTTCTGTTGATGTATTTGTAACTTCAGAATGTATTCATCTATGTATCTTATGTATTCTAACCCGATGTTTATTCCGGGATGTATATATAATATAATTGAGTCATGTTGTCATGCCATGATGCTCCAATCGGAAGGATCAATAATGTAAACAAGTCATGTCAATTCATAGTGAGTAAGCCTCTGATTGTCTAAGGGTTAAAGTCCTCACAGTTCCGAGGCACTAGGGTTATTAGAATCTCCTAGTAGAGGTCAACCCTGGTATGGTTTTAGTCATGTCGGAATTAGTATAAATAGAGAACTAGATTATCTATTTATCACACAACTCACACACACTTAAGTGTAGTGCATAGTTGAGGAAGGAGAAGACATTGGGGCTAGTCAAGAAGAAGATTACTGCTGTTGGGAGATCACTTACTGTTTTGGTGCTGATTCTATCTATGAGGAAGTTGTGGGGTTTTCTCCTTTATGGTTTACTTGAGGAAAAACACTATGTTCATTGTTTCGTGTGTTTGATTGTTGTACTTGTTATTCTCTGAGTTAAAGATCCTAATGATGCTAGCTTAATGTTGAAAAACTAACTTGGTATCAGAGCTAACCTGAGAAGAAGACACTGTGCAGCTGTGGGAACTACGACTTCCTAGTTTGTGGATATTCCTCAATAGATTTTCAGCAAAATTAAGGTGGAATAACTCTCCTCCTTAGGGCACATCTTTCTGTCAAAGCACAATCCAATTCTGAGGTTTTTTAGTTTTGGACGCAACACTAATGCCAGAAATTAGGGCTTTTTATAGAAGAGGAATTTTTTATTGAGCCTAGTCCTGGATTGATCTCCTCCCAAAATTTGAATTTAGGGACAAATTTCAAGGCATTTGGGTGGACAGAACTTCGGAAAAGAAAAACCCTAATTTGCTTTTGAACCAGTTCTGCAGGATTTCAGCTCAAGTTTCAGATCCGACATCTTAAACCTGGTAAGATCTAAAATATTTTGTATTTCCATTTGAGGTTCTTATTTAAGATGTCTCATCATACCAAGCTTGATGAAAATCTTGAGGGAGATGATAACTTCCAAGCCTGGAAGCATAGGATTTCCCTGGTCCTGGAAGAGAATGAATTAGACTCCTACATTCATAAGGAGGTTCCGGTTCCAGAGGGAGATGAGGAAAAGTCCTTGCAAAATAAGAGAATGGTTATGGAAAAGATAATCATTGCTGATTCTATCAAGTATCACCTTATCCCACAGGTGTCCTCTTTTAAGACACCTAAATCTATGTTTGATGCCCTAACCAAGTTGTTTGAAGGAAAGAACATAAACTGGAAGATGAATCTGAGAAATCAACTGAAGAATGTGAAGATTCAGAATGTAGAAACTATTTAGTCTTACTTCACTAGGGTTTCTCAGATCAAGGAACAATTAGAAGCTGTTGATGAAGAAGTGGAAAATGCAAAGATTGTGATGACTACCTTGAATGGCCTTCCTAGGTCATGGGATTCTTTCATGCAAGGAATATGTGCTAGAAAGAAGATAGTCAAGTTCAGCATACTATGGGAGGAGTGCTCTCAAGAAGAAGCTCAGATAGCATCTTGAGAAGAGAATATGGGAATTGAAGATCAATCTCTCACAGTTCACTCCAAGAGATACAGAAGAAGACATCATCATTTCAAAGGTAAGAATCCTCATCATAGAGATAACAATAGAAAGGATCTATCAAGAATAAGATGTTATACATATGATTAGATAGGGCACTTTACAAAATACTGTCCTAAGAGAAAGAACCACTGTCATAAGAAGAAGGGGAACAAAAGAAGACATCATGCTCATGTTGCAGAGGATGATGAACCATCCAAGAAGAGATCTAGATATGAAAGTGAAGATTCTTCAAGTGAGGATGAATATGTTCTAATCTCCTCTCTCACAGGTAACATTACTCATGGTAGTGATGATTGGCTTATAGATAGTGGGGCTTCCAAACATATGGCTGGATTGAAGGAATCGTTTGTAAGACTGTTAGAACATGAATCACCTCATAAGGTGAAGCTAGGAGATGACTACCAATATCCAATAAAAGGTAGTGGGGAATCTTCATATAAACTAAACTCTGGTAAGTATCTAATAATGAAAGAAGTATTGTTTGTGCCAGGACTCAAAAAGAACCTTTTCTCCATATCATCATTGGATGCAAAAGGAATGCGGTTTGCATTCATAGATGGTCAAGTCATTATGTGGCCTAAAGGAAAGACTATCGATGATGCAGTAGTAATTGGAGAACAAGAAGGAGGATTGTACAAATTGAAGGGCCATTCAGAACAAGCCTTGGTCCATGACATAGTATATCCAAATGAGCTTCGGCATAGAAGACTTCCACATGTGCATTATAGAGAACTACCTATTGCAAGCAAAGCTGTTCAAGGTCTTCCAGAATTCCAAGCAAAACATGATGGTGTCTGTAAAGGATGTGCGAAAGGAAAGAATAAAAAGAAGACATTTCCCAGTAGTGAAAGCAAAGCCAAAGACATAGTAGAAATCATCCACTTCAATGTATGCAGTCCTATGTCATCAAACTCACTAGGCGGGTATGCATACTATGTTTCTTTTATTGATGATTTTTCTAGAAAGACATGGGTTTACTTCATGAAGAACAAAGACGAAGTATTCAGTAAGTTCAAAGAATTAAAAGCCTTGATTGAGAATCATACTGAAAAGAATATTAAGAATTTTTTTATTAGATAATGGCAGAGAATTAACTTCGAATGAATTCAAAGAGCTATGCAAAGAATTAGGGATGAAGAGGGAGTTTCCCACTCCTTATAATCCATAATGGTTTGGGATTGCGGAACAAAAGAATAGAACTATCATGGAAGCTGCAAGAGATATGCTTCATGATCAAGATCTTCCTATGTATCTTTGTGCAGAAGCTTCTAGAATAGTGGTGTATGTATAGAACCATACTCCACATAGAGTACTCGAGAACAAGACTCTTGAAGACATATTCTTTGGCAAGAAACCAGAAGTCATCCATCTCAGGATATTCGATTGCCCTGTATACATTTACATTCCAAAAGAGAAGAGAAAAAAATTAGATCCTTCAGGAAAGAAGGGTGTATTTGTGGGATACTCTGAAAGCTTGAAGGTTTATAGAATATATTTCCCAGGATACAAGAAGATTGACATCAGCAGAGATGTGACATTTGATGAAGACACGGCTTACAACAAATCTAGAAAGAGACCTGCTGAAGAAATTGAAGAAGAAAAATCCTTTTGCACCCTAAATTCATGATACAACCATGAATGAAGAAGCTCAAGAAGAATATCAAGAATTTGAAGAACCACAAATACCTATAGATCCAACTCTGGAGAAGAATCCTCATAAGAGGAAACATGTTTGGGTACGAGAACTTATCCAAGGTGCAGAAAGATATGGGGCTCCAGAAGAGAATCACAAAGAAAGAAAGAGGACCAGATCCTGCTCCGGGTATGTATCCTTACTATGTGATTTCATTAATAAAGAACCTTCCAGTTATGAAGAAGTGGTAGAACGAAAAGAATGGAAGGATGATATGGTCGAAGAGTACCAATTGATCATGAAGAATGATGTTTGGGATGTTGTCCCAAGACCAGACAGGAGGTCAGTTGTAACTTCCAAATGGATCTACAAGATCAATCATGGTACGGATGGTAGCATTGGAAAATATAAGGCAAGATTTGTAGCTTGGGGTTTCTCTCAGAAAGAAGGAATAGGCTATGAAGAAAAATTTGCACCTGTAGCCAGATACATTTCCAATAGATCAGTACTTTCTCTGGCTGCAGTGATGAAATTGAAGATACACCAGATGGATGTCAAAACTACTTTCTCAAATGGTGTAGTAGAAGAGGAAGTGTATGTAGAACAACCACTTGGTTTTGAGACACATGATAGGAAGTCTCATGTGTGCAGATTGAAGAAAGCCCTGTACAGTTTGAAACAGGCACCCAAAACCTGGTACAATAGAATTGACAGCTTTCTATCTACTTTGGGCTTTACCAAGAGTAAAGCAGATTCCAACCTTTACTACAAGGTTGAAGATGGTGACCCAGTGATGATTCTACTATGCGTAGATGATTTGTTTGTGACAGGTATGGATGGGTTGATTGCTGATACAAAAAGAAAGCTTGCTGTCGAGTTTGAGATGAAGGACTTGGGTATGATGCATTACTTTCTAGGTATGTAGGTGTGGCAGAGTACAGATGGAATCTTCCTTGGACAAGGGAAGTATGCAGTAGAGATCTTGAAGAGGTTTGGGATGATGGACTGCAAGTATATAGCCACATTGATGGCATCAAACCAGAAGCTACTGAGCGATACTTCATCAGAGTTGGTTGATTCTATGATGTATTGTCAAATGATTGGGTCAATTGATGTACCTGACAAACACAAGACCATATATTTGCTTTGATGTGAACACCTTGAGCCAATTTATGACAGATGCAAGAAATGTTCACTTGACTGCTGCAAAGCATATTCTGAGGTACCTGAAGGGTACGGTTGACTATGGGCTCAAGTATGATGTAAATCAAAAGATTAACCATGAAGGTTATATTGATTCAGATTGGGCAGGCAGTGCCATCGATAGGAAGAGCACTTTAGGGTGTTGCTTCAGTATGGGGTCAAGAGTGATCTCTTGGTTTAGTAGGAAGCAATCCTATGTAGGACTGAGTACAAATGAATTAGAGTATGTCGCAGCTTGTTCAGCTAGTTGTGAGGTAGTATGGCTACAAAATCTACTGTCTGATTTATTTGATCTCTAGTTGGATGCTACTTGTATACATTGTGACAACCAGAGTTGCGTAAAGTTGTCAGAGAATCTAGTGTTCCATGACAAGTCAAATCATATGGAGATCAAGTACCACTATATCAGGGATATGGTGTAGAGGGGAGCAGTGAAGCTCCAGTATGTTGTGACGAAGGAACAGATAGCTGATGTATTGACGAAGCCATTGGCTAGGGTGAAGTTTGAGTACTTCAGGGAGAAGCTTGGTGTTCTCCAGATTGAGATTTATTCCAAGGGAAAGTGATGATTCCCATAGCCATTCTAGCATGGTGAGAGGATTGGTTCCTTCCATGTCAAATATAAGTGCTGAGATGAGTTTCCATTCTGACAAGTAGGTTAGATATAAGGGTTGAGCCATTCTGTCATGGTGAGAGGATTACTTCCTTCCATGTCAGATATGAGTGCTGGCCATTCTGTCGAGTAGGACATATGTAAGGGAAATTGGCATTCTTTGAATGGATCTTCCTGGTGAGGTACCAGGAACACTCAGTGTAGGACTGAGTAGCCATTCTGATATGATAGAGGGATGTGTTCCCACTTAATTAGATGTAAGAGATGAACCATTCTGTCATGGCTAAAGGATTAAGTTCCTTCCATGTCAGATGTGAGTGTTGGCCATTTCGATGAGCAGGTTGGATGTAAGGGCAATTTCCATTCTCTAGGAGAATGGAGGCACCTGGTCAGTTACTAGGTAGCTCAGTCGAGGAGGACTGGGGGCCATTCTGATATGACTATGGGATTGGTTCCAACAAGATCAGATGTGAGTGCAATCCCTTTTATCATTGTGACCAGGATGTGTTCCCTCCTCGATGAATGTAAGTACATAAATATTTCATCATTGTGAGCAGGATGTGTTCCCACCTGGATGAGAGTATTTCATCATTGTGAGCAGGATGTGGTTCCAGCATGGGTGGAATAACAACGTTCTTCCATCATTGTGAGCAGGATGTGGTTCCAGCCTGGATGAAAGTAAGGAAATATTCCATCATTGTGAGTAGGATGTGGTTAGCACCAAAATAGTAAGTAATCTCCCAACATCATTAATCTTCTTCATGACTAGCCCCAGTGTCTTCTCCCAAAATTGTCTCTTGTGTTTGATTGTTGTACACTTTATTCTCTCAGTTAAAGATCCTAATAGAACTATCCTAATGTTGAAAAAATAACATTTTCATGTGTTCCAGAGATTTATTCTCAACACAAATGTAAGTACTCATGTGCTCTAGAGCCTCTCGCTCAACACAAAACATCTCATCGATCATGTGCTTCATGGTCCACGTCCAACACAAACATTTCATCAATCATGTGCTTCAGGGTCCACGCCCAACACAACCAGCATATATATCCATATGTATCATTAACAATTGTCTTTCACCCAATATAAAAAACAAATCATCATGTTCATACATAGTGGGGTCTTTGACCCAATATAAAATAAAACATCAAATAAACATCATGATTAATAGGTTCATGTCTATAAATGGTAGGTCCAAAATTCAGGATATTACATCCAAGGTATTTTATTTTGCTTGGTATTTATCTAAGGTTTTTGACCTGTTCTCATTTTTAGGGTTTTTTTCCTTTTTGGAGAGAGTGGGGATAAATCACAATAAATGTTCAACTTCCCTTCATTTATGGGGAAGTAATAATAAATTTTTGGACCATATTTGGTGCATTTTTAGTTGTGAAGGTAAAAATGGAGGAAATAATGGTGGGAATTCGGTGTATAATTATGGTTTGGACCATTAAGAGCTAGGTGAAAAAATATTTTTGTTAACAAATTTTCCCATGATTTGTGAGGGTAGGACCTCATTGTATGGTTGATAGACATCATAGGATCAAGGGAAAAGGGTGACAATGGTGGAGAGACTCGAGAGGACCGATGAGGAGTGGAGTCTTACTCATTCAAACTATAATGGTTTTTAGTTTGTATTTTTTCTGAAAAATGGATAATGTACATATAATATCACACATGTATTTGGATGAGGCGGGCATACCCATGCTCGTAACTGTGTTTCAATCTAAAAATGGGGATCAAGGCTCAAATAAAGGGAGATGATCAATAAATATATACAATTAGTAGAACATAATGATGTACTCAATGGGAGGTGGAATACATAAACTGATTTGAACAACTAGTACATAGGAACAATGGTATTCTCATGAATTGCAATATCACAACAACTGATCCTCTGTTGAATATGAATGTGTACACATTTGTTTGGACTCAGTGATTGAGAGTCTGGATATATGAGGTAAAATAAACAACATAAAGTGTTTTAGATACATGGAAGCATGAAACTGTGTGGATTCTAAACACTGTCGCCAACGCATCCCATAAATCATAAGGGACATGAAACTGTATGTGCCCCAAAATAGACTAATAAATTTCCTAGACTCAAGTGACAACTGGGGTCTTCAACCAAATAATGAAGGAACCAATACTCTGTACGAATGTCAACGATGTGATATTGTAGCTGAAGTCGAGCATGTGAGACACAACGAACGTGAAAGGCACTAAGGACTCCTTTGAAGTAGTCCAAGGAACTCATCAATCAAGTGGATGAAACCAGGATACATGGACCTCTTGGTCTATCCTATGGAATAGATGTAATGACTTAGATAGCACGAGATCTACAGCTAACAAAGAAGTGTGGTTTCCTTGAGAGAAGCGCAAGAGGAACAACCATAGATGTGGGATAGTTAAGGGAATGGGATCAAGGATAATTTTAGGGGTGAATTTTAGCCCAGTGGGCTATTTTTCCATGTTTTTCTCCCAAAAAAGATTTTCCATTTTACATTTTTTGAAACCCCGTTTCATCCAATTTTGATGGGGTAAAATATTTTCACCCTAAAAATTGCCAAATTATTATATAAACGATATAAAATCCTTGGAAATTAAAATATTTTTTGAAAAATATCGTCACTCATTTTATAGTTGGATTTTTAAGAATTGGTAATATTCGCCAACATTTATACACTTTTAAATAAGTATGGTTCCTTAAAATCATCCCTGAATGGGATACTGAAAGCGAAACGGAGGTAGGGGAGTATAGAAGACTGAAAACTTTCTTTGTTGAAAGCATGATGACAGGGATGACCTGGAAGCAAATGATACTGACTCATGGAGAAGGGATCATAACTTAAACCCGAGAGATGGATGGAATGGGAGATACTTGGGGAAGGAACTAGACTGATGATATCTAGGGGATCCAAGGGAGACTCATCAAATAGTACTCTAAATAAAGGTGACCTAATGGGGGAATGTTTCCATAATGTGATACCATATGTAATATGTGTGGTATCATAGATACACCATTTGGGGTGTTCTTCATAATTTAAGGAGCATAAACAATTGATAGAAGTATGCTTAATATGATAATATCTTGTGGATTTTTGTCGAGACTAAAATGATAATTCTCAATGGTGTTTTCATGTTTAGAGAGTATGAAAACAGGAAGAAGAATCCAGTGGTTATCTTTTTTTAGCAGTAGTTTCCTAAGTCTGAATAAGAATAAAAGTGTACAAAGGAGAGCTGTCCAATCCAAAAGGGGAAGAGAGCTTCTTTTCCATAGTTAATCCAACCTGGACCAAAAAGGTTAAACCTATATTGATTGGACAGTCATTCAAATAGTTTTATGAGCATGAAAGAAACCAAGTTTGCTCGACGATATTTTATTTATTAGAGGGATGGAAAAGAGCTTAAATATAACCCATATATGATATTTTCATAGAGTACGGTCCCAATGTCCGATAAAGAATAGAAGGATACAAAGGGAAACATTTGTAATGGTGTAATGTCCCTAAAATCCATAAATAAAAAAAAATCGTAGGATAATAAATTCCTACATATTAAGGACATCTTCATTTTTACTGCAGAATAAAAACTCCGTTTAGAGAACTAAGTCTAAGTTTTATCTGTTCTTTTCTTTGTGTGTTTTTCCTTTATGATAATGATGTCTACATATTACTATTCTACACTTTGATGCAATTGTAATTTTCTTTTCTTGTCTATATTATTTATTGACATTGTCGATACTTACTTTGTTTTATGTCTTACTTTCATTTTACATGTAATTAATTATTTATTGTTCATTAAGAAGAGGTTGACTTACTAATGTATGTTAAGGGGTGGAGTGGCAGGTTTTTGTACCGTAAAGGTCCACTCGGAAAGGTAAGGTTCATATTCTACGGTTTTTACTTAGTTAAACTTCAAAACCTAATTATATAGGGTATTAAAAAAATGATCACTATTTCATTATTTTGTCAAAATTTCGAGGGGATATTTTTGTAAGAGAGACTTATCGGGTGTTCATGTATTTTCATTGATGTCAAATACATGAAATGAAATGATAAATGTATAATTGATTCTCTTGAATGTCTATGTATGTGTTTCGTTATAAATTTGAATATGCAAGCAAGTTTTGTATTGGTCACATTTGCACACATACTTATGTACATAAAAGAATAACTGTAAATAACCATCAATATGAGAGTTGTCAATTAAGAAAATTATGTGTGCAATAGTTCGACAACTTAGTGGCATTTCTACAACTTGGAATACTACGATTAATTGTAAAAATTGCAAGCCACCACAAACATTAACTTGTCGTAGATGCAATCTAGTGGAGTGATATATGAAGTAAATGGAATTCACAAGTGGAAACATATATTGAGTCATGAAGCTTGTAAATGAGAAAGAGGTGATCGTCGTGAAGTAAGATTGTGGAAGATGAAGATCCTTATATTTGAAAAGATTCAGAATATTTTCTTTTTGGGGTATAAATGGCTTGTTGATCACAAATGAATAGTATTTTGGAGCAGAGATGGAGTGAAATATGAGAAGCAATGGTTGATAGAATACATGATCTATATAAGTTTGAACAACACATACAATTGTGTGCACAATTGTTATCATTGCACATTGTATTTTGAAGAAAGCTCTGACATGGAAAGACATAGATGTATTTTGAAGAAAGTGCTAACAAAGACATATGTGCAAACATATTTTGCATAAATATGTGACGTGAAAAGACATAGATGTAGTTTGAAAAAAGGTTTGGCTTAAGACACATATGTATTTTGGAAGGAAGGTCTGATGTAGATATTCATTAGGAGACTCATAGACGTATATATGAATTATTTTCTGACAACTAACTGATGAATATAAGTAGACATAGAGCATAAGAATTCAACAGTGGCAGATTTTGAAGGAAGAATATATCACTACTTGGTATACATTCACATTTCTATGAGGGAGCCAGGATGGGGAAGGGATCGGGGGGATCTAAGATACTTCTAGTGGGTGCTAGAGAAATATCAGGGTGTACCAGCATCCTTTCTATCGGTGCAGATAAATTCATGGGGTTTTGATATTCTTTTAGAGGATGCTGGAGAAGTAAAGAAAGTTATCACTTCCACACCTGGAGAGCACAGTTCATTCACATATTTGATCTTGTATCCGCAAGCCGTAATTTTCGTAAGAAAATTGATATTCGTTTAGGTAAGTTCCTAGAGTTTGTAAGTTGTAGCTTGAACATATAAAATTTGATGCAGGTTGGTTCCAACAAACCACAAATTATACTTGATATCATGATAACATCTGAATGAATTAGTGATCATGATCGGAGACTATAATCTCCCATTGGTGTATCTTTTCATATACATATATATATATATATACATTTTTTCTTATATATTTGTGTGATGTTTGGGTTATTGGTGTGTTTGTTTAAAATATGAAAATATGCATATCTTGGACATATATGCATTATTCTTGATTCACCCCCCTCTTCGTAATAAATTAATACCAACAATTGGTATCAGAACAGGTGTCTTCTGGAATACTCATCCAACACAGATATGGATGAAGCATCGTGGCTACAAGAAAATGTCAGAAAAAAATTATCCTTTAGTCATTCAAGAGAGAGATAGCATTCGTAGACAAAGAAGTACCATAGAATATCTAAAACAAGTGGCGACTAATGTCATGAATAAACTAAAAGGACAAAAGAGAATAAAATTCATCAACAACATGTTTTACCAATTAGTTGCAGGAAATGGATGAACAAAATGGAAAAAGTTGAAATAGAAAATAAAAAGCTATCCAAGGAAATATCTCTTCTATGAAAAAAATTTAAAGATACAGAAGAAGATAGAATGAGGGATGTTGTAAAGTCAACTGAATTAATTCTATCGCTAGAAGATCATATCCAAGAACGTCAACAACAAAGTGATGAAACCTACTAAATGATAATTGAACATCAAGTCGAACAATATGAGATGATTTTACTCAAAGAAAGAAATATCAAATATAAAAGATAATTTGATGAAAAGGAAATGCAACTAAGAGAAAACAATCAAGAAATTCAGAACTTGCAAACCCATTTTGAGATAAATAACATGTTCAACAAAAGCACAAAAGTTCTAAATGGAAGAAAATGGTGGTTTTTTCCAAATAAATTTCTTACATGGTATGATGCAACAGAAATCAATAAACAAACGAAACCAAGTACGTTCAGTGTGTTCTAAAAGTAAGAAAAATATGTACATAACCCTAAAAATTGTAAAATCATTACCTGTTAGATATTAAACAATGTGGGTCGTAAAGTCAAGAACTGCGAGTTGCTGAAAGTTTGGAGAAGGAAGACAAGTAAGGAAAACTTTCTAAATTCTTTTAGGAAGACATGAAATGGGGAAAATATCATGGTCTGGAGAAATAAAATTGTTAATCCCAAGTCTTTCACAACAAAAGGAAGTTTGAACAACAATTCATTTTACACTTTACCCCCTAACTCATTCACGAGTATTCAAACCAGTCGCAGTAGGAAAATTGCGCTCAAAGTGTATTGTGACAAATTGAATTTGAGCGCATACCTAGTAAAATTTCGTGCCAATAAATAAACGGTACAAGTGTCATTTTTGAACGGAAAGTAGTTAATTGAATTTGGACCAGTTTGCTTAAATTTTTGAGACACTTAAGGAGTTTCCTTTTTCCAAGATGGACCAAATTTAGGAATTCAACAAAGAAAATATTACTTAAACAATAAATAAAATGGGGAAGTGTTGGATCAAAGAAATCAAAGAAGACATATCTGTGTTGGATCAGTATTCCAGAAGACACCCGCTATGATAAGGAGATTTATAGATAAAAATCAGTTTACACATTTAGAATGGGGGAAAGGGGAAAAAAGTGTGTCTTGAGATGTGATACTGGATGAAGGGGGAAAGGGGAAAGGAGGCTATCTTGAGAGATGTGATAATGAGACAAGGATATTGACGTATGAAGCTATTGCTCACAAAATATAGTGCAGATCAAGGAAATCATTCAAATATGTGATGGATAATTTTTTTCAAACTTCTAGTGGATCTTTTTCAAATACCATTGAAAATCTTCGTGATTGCATAGCCTCCAAAAAGATGGACGCTAAATGTGTTAAATTTACAAATTTTAAAGAGAAAAAATTTTCAAGACATAAAGGTACAAAAGGGGTGATACCCAAAGAAAGATTCTATAGAAAAATGTAAATGTTTTCCTGTTTAGACTATGATTTGAATAAAAAAGAGAGATTCCCTATTTTAACCCAGGATAAGTTTGTGAAAAAAATAACCAGTCCGTACCCCAATGTGCATGTATTATGGAAGTGCACACTTGGGGCAAAGTTTTGGCGAAGACACGAATACTAAAACTACTGGATATTCCTTTATTCAGAAAATCCCCACTATTAAAGGTATGTGATAGACTGTTACTTCCACAGGTGGATCGTGTATTTTTTCGGATGGACAAACCAATTCCCATTAATTCAAAGTTAATAGAATCAATCACTGAATTTCCTACCACTGGGGAAGACATAATCCCTATCAAAGATAGATGTCAATAAAAGGCGTTCGTAAAAAGAATGGCTGAAAAATATTGAACCAAACGAGCAGACAGGTTTTGATGTTTCCCAAATAAAGCGATTTTCTATAATATTTGTAGTTTAGATACTTACATATAAAATATTTTGGACGGGATGACAAGGTAAGGTTCCAATATATGTCATCATAGCCATAAAAAGGTGTGTAAAAGGAGTTCAAATGAACTCTTCGAAATTTCTATTGAATAAATTTCGTGAATATTTCCTAGAAGCCTAAGAGATAGGCAATCCTTTTCATTTTCCCTAGTTTCTCTTCTTCATTTCTTGATAGGTTGGAAAGAGCCATAAGGAATTTAATTCCTTGATAGGAACAAAACACCTTTCTTGGGTGCAATTTTTCCAAACTTTTGTTTTCCACTAAAACAAGGAGACAAGAGAAAAGCAATGTCAACTTCTACGTCTATAGAGAGAAAAATATATTTTTTCTCCAAGAAACTCCACGAGTGGAAACTCATATCTAGTAGATGCATACAAGGGAATATTATGTTTCAATACTAGAATGTAGTATACCTATATAAAAGCCAAAAGAGACTCCAATAAACAATGGATTCCCACAAATTATATGTGCTCCGAAATTGACATAGCACAAATAATTGATCAATGGGGAAAAGAATTGAAAATATTGCTAACAATCTATAAAGAAAATGTGCAGAAATCCAACAACGCAGTTCCCATTGTTGTCGAACCATTCTATGAGATTCCCCCTTAATTCTACACAACAATCAATCCCCAGTGAAAAGTGGAAGGAAACTAGTCATCGAAAAGAGGCAGCAAGAAAGAAGAAAAAGGTATGTAGATGTAAACTAGTTCATACACTCACCATGGATTATTTTAAGCAAACCAATGTAAACATTCAGAATCGAATAGAATATGCCATGGAACACATAGTAACGAGGAGAGATATAAAAAATCTCTCAATCCAACCATAAGATAATGTGATGAAGTTAGAAGAAAAGATTACTAATTTGAAGCATCACCTAATATCCATCAAAGAAGTCAAGTTAGATAATTTTCATTCTGGTGAAGAACATATGAGAAAAGTGCTGCATAAAAAATTGAATATCCTAACCATAACATTGGGACTCTCTGTTCAAAAGTCTGAAACCTATGTAAGTCATGTAGATTTGTTTCTCTCCCATTTTTATGCAGATGAAATAAATGAGATGCATACATCCACAACACAAGAAATAAGGAAAAGTATTGAATTTGTCTGATTATAATGGCTCAGTAATATGAGTGAAAAGGAATCCCTAGAAGTTGAATGTTAGAAAATGAAGGCAAAAGAAGAAAAGATGGCTCAAATGACATTTGCGCTTGAAAGGAAAATAATGAAAGCAGTTGACCAATAAAATCATCCGAGACAAGAAAAAGAAAAAGAAGGAAAAAATGTGTCAATATTTCAAACCATAATTATGGAAGTATTCTAATTCGTTCCTAATGTTCAATAGGTAAATTAAGGCTCTCTTTATGAAGGAATGGAAAGATTGAAAGAAACCATTCATTCAAGGGTTATAATGAAAAATTGGAGAACTCTCCCGTGCACCAATAATATTTTCGAAAAGTCAAACACATTGTGAGAAATTATTTATCTCTCAATGGATCTGAGAGAAAATGAACTAATAGTAGTAAAAAAACGATACAAAGTGTGCAACAAAAAGAGTAGAAGATCCGTTAAATTTGGGCACTCTATCGAGAATTGAGAAAATAGACGAAATGGAAGATTTCAAGTGGAAGTAGCAAGAAATGATAGAACTCATAAGGGAATATAATGACCTAATGGGAATATTTGGTCCTCTATAAGAGGTTGCTTACAACTTAACCGGAGCCTTTTCTCGGCTGGAGGAAGAATCCAAAAATGTAGCTAATGACATTATATAAGGTCTTGAATCTGTCTTCAATAATGTTGAAATAATATTGGAATCCAAAGGAAAACAATGGAAGGGAGAAGTCCCCGATGTAAAAAGGAATCTGCAAAAACTAAAATAAGGTGTTGCAGCTATAACTGTTTCCCCCAAATTTCTTAAAATTTTGGTCCCCTCCTCATGATTTAGCGTGGTTTTTAACTATTTGGATCTTTGAGCCTTTTGGTCATGCTTGAATTTTGATGGTTTCTTTTTGAATATTATCTTTCATCCTGGTTTTCAGAAATTGCTCATGTTTGGAATTGTTGTAGATCGCAGATTTAGAGTTTGTTTTGCTGAGTTGAAAATGGGTCAGGCCTTTTGTCCTTTGCAAAACGTTGTTTCAGAGGTGAAACATTTTCAATCACTGCCAAATTTAAAGTTTTTTTTGTCACTCATATCGGAGGCTGTTGTCCTTTTTACTTTCACCGTTGCAGCTCCCAAAGTAGCTAGGCACCCGAAGTGTAAAACACTCCACCCTCCGATTCATGTCGTATGGCTATAACCCTTTGATCTTCCACCGTTGCGGCTTCCAAAGTGGCTAGGCACCCGAAGTGTAAAACGCTTCGCCCTCTGATTCCTGTCACATGGCTATAACCTTTTGATCTTTCTCCATTGTGGCTCCCAAAGTGGCTAGGCACCCAAAGTGTAAAACGCTCCACCCTTCGATTCGTGTCGCATGGGTATAACCTTTTGATCATCTGCTGTTGCGGCTCTCAAACCAGCTAAGCATCGGAAGTGAAAAGCGCTCCACTGCCGATGAAGGTCACTTGTCTGTAGTCTTCTTCTTTCTGCCGTTGTGGCTGTGTGAATCACTTGTTTTTCGATGTCGTTGTCCTTCTGACTGTCGATTTGAATTTTTCCCGCCTACAGCTTAAGTCTTAAATTTTTTGACTCTGACGTGCTTAAGTGTTTCGCAGCACTCATTGCCTGTTAGGCTCGCCTATGTGGCTGTGGATAAGTCTACCTTGGCATGTTAGCAGTAATGCAACGCAGGATCTTTCTTGTCGAGCAACCTTTTGATTGATAGAATTTGACGTTTTGTTTTAGAATGTAATCCCAGTGAATGATACACTTTGATGAATCGCGGGTCGGCTCAAAGGACATTTCAGGCTATTGCGACACGAAGGCATAGTGGGGCATTTTTTGGAAAAGGTTGAATCGTGGCCAGTAGGATTGCAAGAAGGACAAACAAAGGAAAATACAAAGTGAATAGCGACAAAGGCACATACCTGAAAGATTGATCAGTTACTAATCAAATCATGAATGTGTATAGAAAATAAAATGGGAAGATGAAGCGTTTTGACGGACCAGAAGGTCATAGGTTTGGGGGTAGCCCATGTGGTAGGCTGTTTTAGTTTAAATATTTGAAAGCTATAACTTTCAAAGGGATTTTTCACTAGAAAAACTTGTAACTTAATGCTTGTAAGAGGAACTATTTCATTTTACAACCAGAGACTGCAAATTTTGCCTGTTGGAGGAAGTCCTATGTGGAATGTATCAATGTGATTAAATGAGCGATGTTAAATGTGAACTATTTCATTTTCAGCTGTGTCTCATTAGCTATAAGAATGTTCTAATTTCTTGAACCTATGTTCTTGTCTGAATGTTTTTTAGTACCTTGATGATGTTTTTTTCCACTATGAGTAATGGTTATTTTGACTGTTGATGAGCTATCTTATCATACACAGTTTTATTCATGTTTATATGTTTGGTTATAAGAGAAACTATATGTGATTTCCCACAACACATGAACAGGGTGCATTACTCATGAATTAATACCCAGCTCTCTAGAGATAGTTTAGTTAGTATTTATTTCTCGTATGATTTGGATGCTTGTGAGTTCTAAGACGAGAGGTAAGAACCTGCGCATCACATTGTGACTGCTCTTTGCATCTTTATCACCCTGCATTATTAATTAGGCACGTGCATTTCATACTTAAGTAAAAAAAATACAAAAAATACACAGTGGATCGGGCCGCAACCGGTAAACCCTTTTGTTATTTGACCTATGGTAGTCGGACCGCAAATCGGATAGATTCCCCATACCAAATAGTCACGGGCTAGTTGGGAACATTGACTAGGGAGAATCCCTTGCTATTGTTGCTTGCAAATTTCCAGGCCGCAACAGTTTCTGGTGCTAGAAGGAAGGCCGCCAGTGCATGGCTGGCCGAGGAAACCCATTTTCCCGAGATTATTCCACCAGTAACAGTTCAGAAAGCAGTGGGATTCATAATCCGATTCCAGAAGAAAGAAGTAAAGAACATTTGTTTTCTATTGACAACGAGGTTGTTAATAACCTGAGAAGACACACCAGGGCATATGTGAAGAATATTGGAGGATTGTCGACCATCCCTGAGTTGCCTAGAAGAGAATATAAAAGAAAATATCGTCCTATATTGGAAGACTCAGTGCTGGTTGGGGATTAGGAAGAACTTATGAAAAAATCCTTATAGGAAGTTGTGCTTCCTTTGAATCAAGAAGGCCCAAATACTCCTCACAGTTCTCCTGCTCACACTCCTGTTGGCTCACCTCCTCACTGTTAGTTTTTCAACATTTAAGCTAGAATTATGTTAGGATCTTTTCACTGAGAGAATAACAAGCACAGCAATAACATAAGCACATCACAAGAGACAAGAGACACAAAGAGTTTTGATCGGGGAAACCATAAATGGAGAAAACCCCGCAACTTCCTATAAGATAGTATCACCACAAGATGTAAAACCCAAAAATAGAAAGATGCACTCCAACAGCAGTAGTCTTCTTGTCCCAGTATATTTCCTTCTCCACTAGTGCGCCACACTTGAGAGAGCAAGTGATGTATTTAACAAGTGATAAATAGAGAGAATCTCACTCTCTATTTATATTCATCCGTTCACTTGAATTGCATTTTCACATGTAGGCCCAACCTAACAATTACTACTCGAGCCTACACCTTAATTAGTGTATAATAACTCAAGTTCCCCGAAACTGTGGGGACTTACCTAATGACTTGATATGACTTGTTTACATTATTAATCTTCCCGATCGGAACATCGGGGCATGATCACATGACTCAAATACATAATAGAAACATCCCAGAATAAAGATCGGGTTACAATACATAAGATACATATAAGAATACATTCCGAAGTTACATATACATCAACACTCCCTCTTAACTAGGAAGGTATTCTTTCGACACGATTTTCAGCACTGGTCTTCTTCTCTGTATCAACTGGAACATCTTCCTCTTCAAGTCATCTTCATCTTCAAGTCATTTGGATCGTCATAGAACTGGATCTAGATCATCACTCAATCTAGATCATCATAGCACATCATCACTGGATCTGGATCATCACTCGATCTGGATCATCATCACTGGACTGGATCTGGATCATCACTCAATCTAGATCATCATGGAACATCACCATAGGATCTAAATCATCACTCAATCTGGATCTGGATCATCATTGCTGGATCTGGATCATCACTCGATCTGGATCTCCCAGAGTCATCATAACTGGATCTGGATCATAGCTCGATCTGGATCTCCTCTGGTCATCATCATGTGTGTACTATCTCATCATAGGAAGTTCTACAAAGCCAGTCCTTTTTGATGCTAGTTGTAGGCCTAGCCCACGGTAGGTATTTGGTAGCCCTGATATCTGACCTACTCGTCAGAATGGCCGGCACTCACATCTGACATGGGAGGAATTTAATCCTTTAGCCATGACCAGAATGGCTCTGCCCTTACATTTGACCTACTCATCAAAATGGCAGTAGCCCTTACGTCTGTCCTACTCGATAGAATGGCCGGCACTCACATCTGACCTTCTTGTCAGAATGGAACTGCTCTTACATTTGACTTACTCGTCAAAATGGTGGTAGCCCTTCCATCTGGCCTATTTGACAGAATGGCCGGCACTCACATCTGACTTCCTCGTCAGAATGGCGGTAGCCCTTACATCTGTCCTACTCGACAGAATGGCTGGAACTCACATCTGACATGGAAGAAACTAAATCCTTTAGCCATGAACAGAATGGCACTACCCTTACATCTGACCTGCTCATCAGAATGGCGGTAGCCCTTACATCTATCCTACTCGACAGAATGACCGGCACTCACATCTGACATGGAAGGAACTAAATCCTTTAGCCATGAACAGAATGAAACTGCCTTTACATCTGACCTCCTCATCAGAATGGCGATAGCCCTTACATCTGACCTGGAAGGAACCAATCCTCTCACCATGTCAGAATGGCTATGGGTCTCATCACTTTCTATGGGAAGAAGCCTCGATCTGGAGAACACCCAGTCTCTCTCTGAAGTACTCAAACTTCAACCTAGCCAATGGCTTCATCAATACATCAGCTATCTGTTCCTCCGTCACAACATACATGAGCTTCACTGCTCCTATCTGCACCATATCAATGATATAGTGATACTTGATCTCGATATGCTTCGACTTGTCATGGAACACTGGATTCTCTGACAAATTCATACAACTCTGGTTGTCACAATGTATACAAGTAGCATCCAACTGGAGATCAAATATATCAGACAATAGCTTCTGCAGCCATACTGACTCACAACTAGCTGAACAAGCTACGACGTACTCTGCTTCAGCTGTACTCAGTGCCACACAGGATTGCTTCCTGCTAAACCAAGAGATCACACCTGATCCCATACTGAAGCAACATCCTGAAGTACTCTTCCCGTCAATGGCACTTCCTAATCAATCTGAATCAACATAACCCTCCAGGTTAATCTTTTGATTCGCATCGTACTTGAGCCCATAATCAATTGTACCCTTCAGGTACCTTAGAATATGCTTTGCAGCAGTCAAGTGAACACTTCTCAGATCTATCAAGTACTAGCTCAAGGTTTTCACAGCAAAGCAAATATCTGGTCTCAGGTTCGTCAAGTGCATCAATGACCCAATCATCTGATGATACATCATAGCATCAACCGACTCTGATGAAGCATCACTCAATAGCTTCAAGTTCGATGCCATAGGTGTGGCCATGTAGTCCATCATCCTGAACCTCTTCAGGATCTGTACTGCATACTTCCCTTGTCCAAGGAAGATTCCATCTACACTTTTCCACACCTCCATACCTAGAACAATAGTGCATCGACACATAACAGGAGCATCAATGGTCTTCCGCCTTCAACCTTGAAGCAAAGGTTGGAATCCACTTTACTCTCAGTAAAGCCTAGAGTCATCAGTAATCTGCCCATCCTGTCGTACCATGTCGAACCTTAGATCTTCTGTAGTCACTCCCTTTGAAGAAAAGCATCATACTCCCTCTTTCTTCTGTGCTCTATGCACTGAAAACATTCTGTACCAGAGTGACAAGTAGCTTCCTATGCTACTAATATTCTATGTGACCATCGAGTGTATAGACTTGCATCTTCAACCTTATAGCAAAGGTTAATATCTTCATCAATCTCATCATGTATGTGTTTCAACTCTTACTGGTTGCAAATGTCTCTTCGTAGTCTAGGCCTTCCTTTTGTGAGAATCCTCATGCTACGAATCTTGCTTTGTATCCCACGATGTTTCCATCTACTGCATGTTGGAACTATGAACTTCTCTTTAGGTCTCGATATTGCGCCCTGACATCATTCTTCTTGAACTGGTCTTCCCTTTCTTCTTGGTGGATGGAAGATTCTGCATCAATGATGTCACTGCACTCGTCATATTATTCTTCATTTTGAAATGTCGTCACTTGCTCTTTGGAACAAGTCTTCATTCTTGTTTGCTTGTAGGTGATTATGTATGCGGTCTTTCCTACAAGTCAAATGCAATTGTATGGTTAGAAACATTTCATAAGGAATATTTATACTGGAAAACACTTATGCATAAATATATGATCATGCAACTACTTTAGCCAATACAACATTCATCCATATCTCATTGAAACTTTCTAGATGCCTTCCATGTCTACCAGGACAACATTCAGATTGTGCACTAATCCAATATATCAGCAAAGAGGTTTCATTCTAGATAAGTAGCAATGGAGAGTTGTATAGCACCAGGAGCTACTTACCCATCACATGGATATTAGTAGTATACTGCCGTTAATGCAAACATCCTATCATGCATAATACAATAACTGAATATAAACAAATGCATAACAAAACAATGAAATGACAATTGAATACTTATCTGTATTTGTTTCATGGGTACACTACTTCTTGAGCCTTCAGCTTCATCATATTCTTCATTCATGATAGCATTGTTTCTTATCCAAATGCTAAGGTGGATAAGAGGTTCTTCAAGAGTTGATTTCTTCATATTCCTCATTGCTTGAGGGATCTTCTATGGATGGTGAGAGACAGATCTTCAAATGCTACCATCTTATCTTCTCTTCTTATGGGTAGAGCTTCTTCTTCTTCCCAAATTTTGTTGAAAGTAATCACTTCCTTCTAGAACACATTCCTTTAATGAATGAATTCCATGATCCTGGGATGCCATTCAAGGTGGCCATCACCACTTCTGCATTCTTCACTTCTGCTTCAATTTGTTCTTGATTTGAGAGACTCTTATGAATGCATGGTCTCTGTATTCTACATCTTCACATTCTTCAGCTGGTTTCTTTAGGTCATATTCTAATTTTTGTTCTTCCCTTCAAATAGCTTGAAATTCTGGAACAACTTTTCTTGCAATAGGTAGTGCTCTGTAATGCACATGTGCAAGCCTTCTATGCCAAAGCTCAATTGGCTCTACTATGTCATGGATCAAGCCTTGTTCTGGATGGCCCTTCAATTTGTACAAGCCTCCTTCTTGTTCTCCAATCACTACCGCATCATCTATAGTCTTTCCTTTTGGCCACATGATGACTTGACCATCTATGAATGCAACCTGCATTCCTTTGACATCAACGCTGAAATGGAGAGAAGGTTCTTCTTGAGTCCTGGAACAAACAATACTTCTTTCATTTTTAGAGACTTACCAGAGTCTAGCTTGTATGAAGATTCCCCACTACCTTTTATTGGATATTGGTAGTCATATCTTAGTTTCACCTTGTGAGGTGATTCATGTTCTAATTGTCTTACAAAGGATTCCTTGAATCCCGTCATATGTTTGGAAGCCCCACTGTCTATAAGCCAATCATCACTTCCATGAGTAATGCTACCTATGAGAGATGATATCAGAACATATTCATCCTCGCTTGAAGAATATTCACTTTCATATCTGGATCTCTTTCTGGATGGTTCATCATCCTATGTAGCATGAGCATGATGTCTTCTTTGGCCTTGACCAAGTTCTTTCTGTGAAAGGCTTCTAACCTCGTCTCCCTCTGAAAATGGAACCTCTATACTCATGTAGGTGTCCAATCCATTTTCTTCAGAGAGATCATATACTTCCAGGATTGGAAGTTGTCAAATTCCCCAAGCTTTTCTCCATGCTGATGTGATATATCATATTGAAATGAAAACCTCAAATGGAAATAGCAAAGGATTAGATCTTACCGATTTGAGGTGTCCGTCCTTGTCCTGGAGTTCGCTGATCTAAGGTTTGTCACAGAAACCCTAATTTTAAAAACTTGGAATCTTTTAGATATGATTGGACAAACAGATAGATCTATTCAAATGGATCTTTCCAATGTACTCCTTTTCTGAAAACAGTGGAGGGAAGCTCTCGGGACAGGAAGCCCTTATTTTCCAATTTCTTCTCCAAAAATTCTTGTTACTGTTTCTGTGATATATCTAAAATTACTGATCCTCTATGTCGGAATTTGAGACTAAGGTAAACTTATATGTCCTCGATCCACCACCATAGTTTTAATCAGAATTGGTTTCACCATTTGGGATTTATGATCCGTTTCCCAAGGTGACCTATTACAGGACTGTTCAGAACAGTGAAGTTGTATGGAATGCCACGTGTCATTGGTTCATCTTATGAGTCAGATATTTGGACCAATGAAATTACAGTCTGTTTCATTTCTGTAAAATCTTCAATAATTCCATTTGGACCTCTGTAGCTCAAGATATTGCAGATCTCCCCAGATGTCCTGTTTAGGGATGAATTCTGGAAGAGGATGGAACCCTAACTTGGAGAGATCATATATCCTGGAATAAAGTGAATCTGAGTCTGATGTTTGGACACAGTGTTCAAAAGTATTGTATATTCATCCCTTGAAATTTTCTGCTTCTGATACTTCTCCAAACTCATAATATAGCGACTGTACCAAAACTTAGCAGTTTTAGTATTAGGGTTTTTTCTAAGCCAGAGTCAAACTAGGGTTTGACTTTCCCGGAGTTTCACCCAACCAAATTTCTTGATCTAGGTCTCTAAACTTTGGTTTTGATGAGGAGAACAATCCTATGTTGGTCTCACTCAAAAATTCCTCTTCTGTAGAAATCCCTAATTTCCACATCGAAACTGAAAATGCTCGAAATCGAATTCCGCTTCAACAGAAAGATGCGCCCTAAGGAGGAGAGTTGTTACACCTTACTTTTGCTGAAAATATATGGAGGAAGGTCCAAAAACTAGGAAGCCCTAGTCCCTACAACTGCACAGTGTCTTCTTCTCAGGTTAGCTCTGATTCCATGTTAGTTTTTCAACATTTAAGCTAGCATTATGTTAGGATCTTTTCACTGAGAGAATAACAAGCAAAACAATAACATAAGCACATCACAAGAGACAAGATACACAAAGAGTTTTGATCAGGGAAACCATAAATGGAGAAAACCCCGCAACTTCCTCTAAGATAGTATCACCACAAGATGTAAAACCCCAAAACAGAAAGATGCACTCCAACAGCAGTAATATTTTTGTCCCAGTATATTTCCTTCTCCACTAGTGCACCACACTTGAGAGAGCAAGTGATGTATTTCACAAGTGATAAATAGAAAGACTCTCACTCTCTATTTATATTCATCCATTCACTTGAATTGCATTTTCACACGTAGGCTCAACCTAACAATTACTACTCGATCCTACACCTTAATTAGTGTATAATAACTCAAGTGCCCCAAAACTGTGGGGACTTACCTAATGACTTGATATGACTTGTTTACATTATTAATCTTCCCGATCGGAACATCGGGGCATGATCACATGACTCAAATACATAATAGAAACATCCCGAAATAAACATCGGGTTACAATACATAAGATACATAGAATAATACATTCTGAAGTTACATATACATCAACACTCACTCTCCACCTAGACTCATGGTAGGTGTTAACGCCAATCCACCACCAAACCCACCAAATCCACCACCTTCCTGGAGAGCCAGATCACCTTTAAATCTAACACCTTCGTTACATGATCTACCTCAAGCCTTTGACAAGAGGTTGCCTAAATTTGATCCAAGTGAGAAAATCCTAGTAGATGACCACCTGCAAAGTTTTTACTTGGCCATATAAGTGTTAAGGGCGGGGGAGCATGAGGATGTAGTTTGAAGACTTTTTTCACACACCCTTAAAGGGGCTGCAGCATCATGGTATTTTGGGTTGCCTGCAAATTCTATCCCTGATTGGGATACTTTCGAGAGAATTTTCAGAAGTAAGTATGTGACTCAAAAGACTCATGCAGCTCTCATGAAAGGACTATGCGCCTTGAAGAAAGAGAGAAAGGAGAAGGTGCATAGATTTACTCAAATATTTGCAGCATATCTCAAGAATTTTTTTGAAGCTGACAAAACTTTGGACAAGGCCCTCATTGAATATTATACCTCAGCTTTAGGCCCTGAGTTGGCCATGTTTTCCAAAATAAGGGCCAAGCCTACTTTGGTGGAAACCTATGAAGAGGCGAAAATAGTGGAGGCTGAAAGAGAAAGTATCGAAGATTATCCCAAACAGTCAGGAGAGAAAGGTTTGGGAAGGAAATCCTTATTGTTTACTCAGCCTAAGGAAGAGAAATCACCATATTTTGAGAGTATGGCAAAGATGATGCAGAAGCTTTCTAACAAGATCATAGACTTGGAGAAAGAGAAGGAAACTCAAAAGTTCTACAAACCCTATTTAGAAAAAAAGAGAGGATAACAATCAGTCCCAACCTCCTCCACACAATTTTGCATCTATAAATTTAACAGAGGTAGGGATGGATAATTTCTGCACTTTCCATCAGCAACCACACTCTGAAAAGAATTGTCCTCAATGGATAAACTCGGTGACGTTGGTTATGAATCAGCTGTTGGACTCTAAATTAACAGAAGATGGAAATGAAGAAAGAAAAGAGAGTGCCACTTCAATGAAGGAACAAGAAGAGGAAACCATGGTTTTGTGGAATTCTATTTCGTTATTTGATGCTGAAGAAGAAAAGAATCAGGGTTACAAGGACTTCATGGAAACCAATGTAACAACAAGGAGCCAAGGATCGTTTAAATAAGACAGTTTCATACTCCCAAAGATCAAAAGGCTGCAGAAAAATGTTAAGAAATTTCAGAATAATTCCGCAGCTGATAAAATTCCTGAATTCACCGTTACCAACCAAGATCCTAGGCAGACAGATACGCTGGCCAAGCCCAATGAAGAAAAGATGAATGCTAATAAACCGCATCCCATTGAACCGCAGATGGATTATGACATCATGGAGGACATAAAGAAGATAAAGGAAAACGTTTCGCTCTTTGAAATGTGTAAAGTGCCGTAGCAAAAAGAAAGATTATTGAAATCGCTTGAAGCATCGAATGAGAGGCTTCCCGCTGACAATCAGCCTGAAGAGGAAGAAGAAATCAAAGAAACCATCATTGGAGATAAGTCTAAAAGCAAACATCCACGTTTCCTCCTCACTTTCGAAATTTTTAATCACAATGTACATAATTGCCTAGTAGAATCAGGGGCGTCGGTTAATGTCATGCCAATATCAGTCTGTAAAAAGATAAATGAGCAGCCTAAGCCATCCACATGGAGGGTTGTTCAGTTGGACAGGACAGATGTAAAGGTAATTGGTCAGATGGAGGATGTCCTAGTCCGCCTAGCGTCAAATGATAAAGTGTGCCAAGTTATTAATATTGTGGTGGCCGATATACCGGATGCTTACGGTCTTGTTCTAATAGAGATTGGTCGACCAAACTAAATGGCTATTTTGTCTCAGATTGATCGCATCTATGGCTGCCATATAAAGGAATCCCGAACCAAATTAAAATTTTGCAGGAGCCTCACATGAAATACAATGTCACTCAACTGGAGGAGAAGAACGAACCAGTGTATTCTATGTTGGGAAATTATTTTATTGAGTTGGAACCAGGAAATTACCAAGAAGAAGAAGGAAACAACACATCAGACACCTAGCCTGATCTCCTTCGATTTTCACAGGCTAATGAAATCGACTTTAACATAGTAAACTTAGCAGTAGGAGTAGATTCACCTATAGTAGTTAGAGATTTTTGGACATTGTTTTTTTATGTCTCTAAGACGTTAGAAGGGTCAAGGGCTGGCTGTGTTCTGATTGACCCTAAGAATAATAAACATTTTCTCTCATGTAGATTAGAGTTTCAGTGTAGAAATAACACGGCTGAGTATGAAGCGTTGGTGGAGGGTTTAAGGAAAGAAATCAAGTTAAAGGTAAGTAATGTAAAAGTTTTTGGAGACTCTGAAATAATTGTTAAACATATCCGAAATCAAATACATTGTTTCTTTCCTCACCTGGAAGCTTATCAAAATGAGGTATGGGATCTGCTCAAATGTTTTAACGCATTTAATATTGTTTCAATTCCAAGACTTAAAAATGCAGCAGCTGACTTGTTGGCCACATCAACTACTAGGCTTGTACCTACTAATAATCGATGCTCCGTTGAATTACTTTTCAGGCCCTTGGTACCTGATATGATCACCAACTTATGAGTATTCGATGACGATCAACAAATTATAGAATGCTTAACAAATGACGAGGTATTTGAAGGAGCAATTATAGACGATGAAGAACATCAGGCCGAGATGAAGTATGATAATTTCATCCCTAAACGAGTCAGAACGTTAGAAAGAATGTTCGATTTAAATGAAAAGTTCAGAAGACCAGCCAACGTGAAGACTCACAGCTCATCTCTATAGTTCGAGATGGTAAATTTAGGGACTGAGATGAATCCTAAATATGTGAATCTTGGCAAATCTTGTTCACCAGCAGAAAGAGATAAGTTCGTCAGTCTGTTTAAACAATATAAAGATGTTTTCGCCTGGACATACAAATATTTGAAGACATATGACACCAGCATCATCAAGCATGTTATCCCCATCAAAGCTGGCATCAAGCCGTATTAGCAACCTTTAAGAAAAATCCACCCAAAATTGGAACCGTTGATCCAGAGTGAAGTTAAGAAATTGTTGGATGCTAGAATCATTTTTAAGGTCAGACACTCTGAGTGGGTCTCAAATTTGGTGCCAATAAGGAAAAAATCTAGACAAATCAGGCTCTGCGTGGATTTCAAGAATTTAAACCGGGCTTCAGACAAAGATAACTATCCTGTTCCACCCATGGAGCAGCTGCTACAAATGGTCTCCAGATCTGAACTATTTTCTTTACTAGACGGATTCTCGAGCTACAATCAAGTATTAATAGACGAAGAAGATAGGTTGAAGACAACATTCAGGACCAAATGGGGAACTTTTGCTTACAGAAGAATGCCCTTTGGGATTATAAACGATGGAGCCACATTCCAGAGGGCTATGGACATAGCCTTCCACGGTTTGATTGGACGTAGTGTGGTGATATACGTTGATGATATTACAATATTCTCAAAGAAGAGAGGAGAACACACGTTCCATCTAAGGCATATTTTTGAACTCTATTGGAAATATGGCATCTCACTCAATCCCAAAAAATGTGTGTTTGCTGTTACGGAGGGTAAGCTGCTTGGTCACATAGTTTCAAAGAAGGGAATTTCTATTGATCTAGAAAGGATCAAGGCCATTGAACAGATTCCCTTGCCCCATAATAAAAAAGGGATGCAATCATTTATGGGAACAATTAACTTCGTGCAAATATTTGTACCTGCTTTCGCTCAGATTGTCAAGCCTCTATAGCAAATGATGAAGCAAAATGCACAATTCAAGTGGACTGAGATTGAGAAAAATGCATTTAGCAAAATTAAAACTGTTGTTGCGCACACACCCTCCTTGAAAAGCCTAGATTTTGACAAATATTTTATTCTGTATAACTTTGCATCCGATGATTCACTAGCAGCTGTGCTTACCCAAAAGGAAGATGGGGGGGATGAATTCCCAATATCTTTCATGAGAACTGGTATATAAGGGGCTGAATTAAATTACCCAGCAATTGATAAACAAGCTTACGTAGTATTCAAAGTAGTGAAACAATTCAGGCCTTATATATTAAAAAATCAAACCAAGGTGTTTGTCCCATACCCAGCTGTAAGGTCCCTTTTTGTATAGAAGGAGTTAGGAGAAAGAAGGGGGAATTGGGTAATGGATCTTCAAGAGTATGACCTTGAGTTCAAACCAGGCTCCATAGTCAAAGGGCAGGAGTTGTGCAAACTGATGACTGAAAACAGGAACAATGATGAACACGCCTAGGAAGACGAGGCTGAATTACATTTGATAGATGTATGTTCTTTGTTCACAGCCCCCGATTCTTGGTATAGGGACCTTGTGCATTACCTGCAGGAAGGACTGTTGCCAAAACATTGGAATTCTAAGCAAAGAAGAGCGCTGTGTCTTAAATCAGCTTCCTATCAAATTGCTGAACGAATATTATTTAGAAAAAATTATGACAGAGTTCTGCTTAGATTCTTAGAGAAAGAAGATGCGAATAAAGTCATGACAGATTTGCATGATGGGCCTACTGGGGGACATTATTTACGAGATACTGCAGCCCACAAAATCCTCAAAGCCGATTACTATTGGCCATGCTCTTCAAAGATGCACATGCACATGTCAAGAAGTGCGATATTTTCCAAAGGTGTAGTGGGAGACAACCTAAAGCAGTAGCACCCCTAAATCTGGTGATGATCACGGAGCCGTTCGAGCGATGGGGGTTGGATATTGTTGGAGAAATAAAATAGAATTCCTCCCTACAACACAAGTACATTCTGACCGCGACCAATTATTTCACTCGCTGGGTTGAAGCTGTCCTGCTGCACAAAATAAATGAAGACGCGGTCATCAGCTTCCTACAAGATCATATCATGACTAGGTTTGGAGTTCTAGTTTCGTTAGTCTTTGATAATGCTACTTACTTTTCATCCATTAAATTAACTACTTTCACTCATGATAAAGGGATAAAATTGCATTATTCTTCTAATTACTATCTATAAGGAAATGGCTTGGATGAATCCTCTAACAAAAATCTAATTAGAATTTTAAACAAGATTGTAATAGAAAACCAGAGGAGTTGGCACTCAGCACTACCAAACTCCCTTTGGGCTGATAGAGTCACCCCCAAGTCTTCAATAGGAGTGTCTCCATATACCCTTGTGTATGGTAAAGAAGCCATTCTTCCTCCCATTAGCATGCTACCTTCTTCCATAATAGCTCAAGAGGCTCGAGGGTTAGATGATGAAGTTTTGTAAATAAGGATCTATAATCTCCTCAAAGCGGAAGAAGATCGATCTAAAGCCAGAGAGCACTTTAAGCAACAGCAAGAGGTGATAAAGAGATGGTTCGACAAACATAAGGCATGAACCAAAGAATTTGAGGTAGGAGATTTGGTTCTCAAATGGGATCACCCCCATGATGAGAAAGGGAAACATACGAAGTTCCAACAGTTGTGGGTAGGTCCTTTTCAGATTGCGGCAAAGCTTGGTCCTTCTACTTATAAGTTACAAGATCTACAAGGGTGGGAAGAGAACTTACCAGTAAATGGTTTGGTTCTCAAGCCTTAATTTTCCTGAGTTTTGTTTGTTTTCTTCTATCTTGTATATAAATAATCTATCTTGGCCGTTTTTTTTAGTCCTTGAGTCATGAGGTTTAGTTTTGTTTTAGTTTAGATTTACTGTTTGATTTCAATAAAAGAAGCAAGATTTGGTTGCATGGAGAGCATTAGAATTCTAGACTAACTAAAATCCTTGATTACAAGACTGTGTATTATGGTTTTACCTGATAGAATTTCTTCTAGTTTAGCAGTTTTCCTAAATGGCTATGAAGGCATTGAAGTCCTGCTAAATCCATGTAAAGTAACTCGAGATCAAAAGGTCCAGAATACTATTTCGAGGCTCCATCCATCTCACACTAAAAATGTCCTAGGGGGTGACAGCAAAAGATCCACGGAAGGAAGCAGGGTAAATAGTATATTATATATAAATGATCCCATGCCAAAAATTGAAAGCCAAAAGGCTAAGAAGAGTCAAAACTCCTAAGAAAGCAATATGTATAAAAAAAAAGTACTAAATCACATGAGTATAAAATTGCCAAAAGTTCCTCTCCATATGTGAGCTGAAAATTACATAAATCTCTCACACAAGAGGACACTATGGATAGAGGAACCTGAATAAAAAATTCGGAAAGAAATGCATGAGGAGGACTCAGCAGGACAAAAAGTCCAAAAGCACAACACAGCTGCAAAATGGCATGGGAATGAGGAATGAATGAATATTTTTGTTTACCATATGTTACGATACTGTGGTGTCCAAGCTGGAAGATGCCTGAAGACAGATGAAAAAATGAAACTCATATTTCTGGCCTCGAAAGAGTTATCTTGACTTTAAAATCTTGGTTTCCATTTTCCTAATTGGACTACCCTCAATGATTCAAAGTTCATATATCTACCATTTGGGAAATCCATATATATAAAAGAATTCAACATGATTGTTTTTATTGTTAAACAGTCTGTTACTTAAGGAGGAAATTGTCCAGAGATCTAGGTCCACCAGGTAGTCGCCAATTGTTGCAGCTGCAACTGTTTTCCCCAAATTTCTTAAAATTTTGGTCCCCTCCTCATGATTTAGCGTGGTTTTTAACTTTTTGGATCCTTGAACATTTTCATCATGCTTGAATTTTGATGGTTTCTTCTTGAATATTATCTCTCGTCCTGGTTTTCAGAAATTGCTCATGTCCGGAATTGTTGTAGATTGCAGATTTAGAGTTTGTTTTGCTGAGTTGAAAATGGGTCAGACCTTTTGTCCTTTGCAAAACGTTGTTTTAGAGGTGAAACATTTTCAATCACTGCCAAATTTAAAGTTTTTTTTGTCACTCAGATCGGAGGCTATTCTCCTTTTTTCTTCCACTGTTGCGGCTCCCAAAGTAGCTAGGCACCCAAAGTGTAAAACACTCCGCCCTCCGATTCATGTCGCATGGCTATAACCTTTTGATCTTCCGCCGTTGCGGCTCCCAAAGTGGCTAGGCACCCGAAGTGTAAAATGCTCTGCCCTTCGATTCGTGTCGCATGGCTATAACCTTTTCATCTTCCACCGTTGCGGCTCCCAAAGTGGTTAGGCACCTAAAGTGAAAAGCGCTCCGTTGTCGATGAAGGTCTCTTGTCCGTAGTCTTTTTCTTTCTGTCGTTGTGGCTATGCAAATCACTTTTTTTTTGATGTCGTTTCCCTTTCAACTGTTGATTTGAAGTTTTCCCACCTGCAGCTTAAGTCTTAACTTTTTCAACTCTGACGTGCTTAAGCATTTCACAGCACTCGTCGCTTATTAGTCCCGCCTATGCAACTGTGGATAAGTCTACCCTGCCGTGTTAGCAGTAATGCAACGCAGGATCTTTCTTGTTGAGCAGTCGTTTGATTGATAGAATTTGACATTTTGTTTTAGAATGTAATCCCAGTGAATGATACACTTTGATGAATCGCAGGTGGGTTCAAAGGACTTTTTAGGCTACCGTGGCGTGAAGGCATAGCGGGGCATTTTTTGGAAAAGGTCGAATCGTGGCTAGTAGGATTGCAAGAAGGACAAACAAAGGAAAAGACAAAGTGAATAGTGACAAAGGCACATACCCGAAAGATTGATCAGTTACTAATCAAATAATGAATGTGTACAGAAAATAAAATGAGAAGATGAATCGTTTTGAGGGACCGAAAGGTCGTACATTTGGGGGTAGCCCAAGCGGTAGGATATTTTAGTTTAAATATTTGAAAGCTAGAAATTACAAAGAGCTTTTTCCCTGGAAAAACATGTAACTTAATGCTTGTAAGAGGAACTATTTCATTTTACAACCAGAGACTGCAAATTTTGCCAGTTGGAGGAAGTGCTATGTGGAATGTATCAATGTGATTAAATGAGCGATGTTGAATGTGAACTATTTCATTTTCAGCTGTGTCTCATTAGCTGTAATAAAATTCTTATTTCCTGAATCTATGTTCTTGTCTGAATGTTTTTCAGTACCTTGATGATGTTTTTTTCCACTATGAGTAATGGGAATTTTGACTGTTGATGAGCTATCTTATCATACACACTTTTATTCATGTTTATATGTTTGGTTATAAGAACAACCATCTGTGATTTGCCACAACACATGAATAGGGTGCATTACTCATGAATTAATACCCATCTCTCTAGATATAGTTTAGTTAGTATTTATTTCTCGCATGATTTGGATGCTTGTGAGTTCCAAGATGAGAGGTAAGAACCTGCGCATCACATTGTGACTGCTCTTTGAATATTTATCACCCTGTATTATTAATTAGGCACGTGCATTTCATACTTAAGTCAAAAAATACAAAAAATACACGGTGGATCGGGCCGCAACCGGTAAAACCTTTTGTTATTTGACCTACGGTAGCCGGACCACAAACCGGACAGATTCCCCATACCAAACAGTCACAGGCTAGTTGGGAACATTGACTGGGGAGAATCCCTTGCTATTGTTGCCTACGAATTTCCAAGCCTCAACATAAGGTTAATACATAAAAATGGAATAAGAAAGCACAAATCCAGAGGGAGTCAACAACGTAGAAGTACCCTTATCGATTGATGTCAAAGGGGGAGAAAAATCCACTATAGCAAAGGTCATAGTGGAGGATTTTAGTGTTCCAAGATTGGAAAAAAAAATAAAAAAACCTCCACTACAACATCGGCAAATGGTAGCGTATATTTTAATGAAGGTCATAATGGATAAAAAATATAACAAGAAAAACTTTGTTGTCGGATGTTTTAGTGAATTTTTTTGTCGGTGCATTTAAAAAAAACAACACACAAGTGTAGTTTCTAACAAAACACACGATTGTTGTACATTGTACGGTATCCACATCATTCCATTCAAACATAAATAGAACCGTATTTTTCATAATTTAAATGATAATCCAGTGCTCGCATATGGACTATATTCACTGGTTCTTTTAAACACAAAAGCAAAGCGGAGTGATTAGTCATTATAGAAATTTTGAGGTCTAAAATGTGTCTCCTAAGGAAAATTTTACCATTAAAATTCATGTTATTATAACCAATATGATTCAAGTTTATGATGTCAACCATGAGGGTAAAATTTGTAAATAAAAGTGAAAGGAAAAAGAAAAAACTAGTTTTTCTTATCGAATTTTTGAGATATATCCTTATTAGTTAAGCCAAATTTTGTGTAAGGGGGTTGGCCGGATCTGCAATTGAATTCCAAATACAAACCATAGACACATTGCATACTTATAAGGTACCCATGACACCCAAAAAATGAAAGTTTCAACAAAAAATGTATTTTAATTTTAAACTATGTTTTTAATTGAAAATTTTCATTTTTGGGCGTCGTGGATACCTGAGAAGTATGCAGTGCGGGTATGGGTTGGATGCGGAATTAAATTCCCCGTTCAAATATATTCCAAAATCAAAATTTGGGTGAACCGATAAGGAGATATGTCAAAAATATGATAAGAAAAAATAGTTTTTCATTTTCTCTTTCAAAAATTGAGAACTTTTATTTTATTATTATAACTCTTAGTTTAGTATTTCCCTTATGAGGCTTAATTTAGATGTAAAAAATACCTAATGCACATCATTAGCAACGTAAACAATTTGTTTCTTTTACCACATGGTCATTTTATATGAGCATACGAGTGTGTATTGACCAATAACACACACTGTTGATATATCATACATCAGTGCATATAAACGAATTAAACACATCGATGGACATAAAACAATTATACACACTGGTACTTAAAACAAATATAGACACAAATATGGTACCATCCAGTAGGTGATAATATTTATTTTAAAATTCAATTGTGTGCTTAATTAACAAAACCACATTATTTCTCCAAATTATGGTAGACGCCACCGTGCTCCTAATCATAATATGCGAACTGGTGTTCCTAATTATGATAGACACATTGGTCCGTATTTTGTTAAGAATCACACCAAATATGATTCTTCTAACAGTGGTTACTGGCATTGCAGCCAAATATATCAATTTTAGTGATTTCATTTGTGAGTTTTATTAGTGTTGGGGTAGAGGCACGAGACTGCCAT